>ML348626.1:4324-94207 GCA_005239505.1 Nicotiana paniculata | reverse complement strand
CAACTCTGGAAATGAGTGATGCGACGTAAGAGGCCTTATAGGTGTATCTGGCTGATTGCAGATGTAATGGTCCAAAGAATAGTATTGAGTAAGCCCAACACTTGCTGAAAAATTTGAGCTACTACGTTAAGCAGTAAAAGAGGTGAGTGTGGTAATTGTTGGAAAACACATTTTTCAAAGGATTTTACTGAAGTTTGCTTTTTAAAGCATGTTGATTTCATATATATATATATATATATATATATATATACACACACTGTTGGAAAGAAAGGTTGTGCTTATTGTGAACTGATGACTGGATCTTATGTGTTTCTTACTGCTTAGACTTGATTTATTTTCATTACTACTGAGTTGGCGTACACACATTACTCCCTGTACCTCTGTGTGCAGATATAGGTTCTGTTACCGAGCGTTAGTCATCTATTTCCGTGTGGAGCCAGAGTCGGGACATAGAGGTAGATGTTCAGCATCCGCATCATCTCTGTTTTCCCCTTCTTATTTTATACCTAGTTCTTCATTCTGAGGTTTTGTATTATAATAGTAGAATTTTTGGTATATTCCTTAGATGCTCATGACATGTTTACTACTGATCTTGGGGATGGTTTTAGACTGTTTAACTGTTTGTTTTTATTGATAGATTCTGTAATTTATATACGTTTATGGGGAAATTAGTTGGAAATTTTGGAAAGAAACTGTAAATATGTGATTGTCGGCTAGCCTAGTTCCACCATAGGCGCCATCACGCCCGATTTAGGATTTGGGGTCGTGAAAAGTTGGTATCAGAACCTAGGTTACATAGGACCTAACGATCATGAGCAGGTTTAGTAGAGTCTTGAAGATCGGTATGGAGACGTCTGTACTTATCTTCGAGAGGCTGCAGAACCCTTGGGAACAATCTTATTTTTCTTGAATTCTGTCGTGCCATTTTGTTGATTCTGGAAATCTAAACTTCTGTTGTTTGATTCTCTCACAGATGGTGAGGACTCGCGCTACCGATCAGGGTGATTAGCCACCAGCTAGACCAGTGAGAGGTCGAGGCCGCGATCGAGGCCGTGGTAGAGGTAGGGGCCAGCTCGTGTAGCAGCCAGGGCAGTACTAGTTGATCCCCCTACTATTCAGGATCAGATTCCCGCCGCAGATACTCCAGCATGACAGGCTCAAGCACCGGCGGTGCCTATTGTTATTCCGGGTCTTCAGGAGACCTTGGCCCAGATCTTGACAGTATGTACCATCCTTGCTCAGGTAGTTTCCGCTACTTCTCAAACCGGGGGAGGCAGTCAGACTCTAGTTTCCCGGACACCTGAGCAGGTTACTTAGGGCTATCAGACACCGGGAGTGGTTCCAACCCAGTCGGTTGCTCCAATTCGGGACTTCGTGGTTTCGACTATGCCAGAGGACGAGCAACGTAGACTGGAGAGATTTAGTAGACTTCAACCTCCGAAGTTCAGTAGTGGTGAGGGCGAGGATGCCCAGGGTTTTCTTGATAAGTGTCAGAGGATACTTCATACTGCTGGGATTCTGGAGACCAGTGGGGTCTCGTTTGCTGCTTTTTAGTTTTCTAGGGCTAATTTTACTTGGTGGGAGTCTTTTGAGAGGCATAGGCCTATTGGTTCAGCACCCCTCACCTGACAGCAATTCTCCACTATCTTCTTGGAGAAGTATGTACCACAGTCTCACAGGGAGGAGCAGCGCAGACAGTTCGAGCAGCTGCGTCAGGGGGAGCTATCAGTGACGCAGTATGAGATGCAGTTTTCAGAGTTGGCTCGTCACGCCACCGAGTTGGTTCCTAACGATAGGGAGAGGATTTGGAGGTTCGTGGATGGCCTCACTTATCAGCTCCGCCTTTTTATGAATCGGGAGAGAGTATCAGATGCTACCTTAGAGAAGGTTGTTGATATTGCTCGAGATATTGAGTCAGTTCTCCACCATGAGCGGGAGGCCTAGAGGCCTTCTGGATCGGGTACTTCTACTGGTGCTCCTTCCAGGGGATAGTTTCAGCATGGTAGAGGCCATTCATTCAGTCTTCCTCAGTCAGTCCGCCCAGCCTATAGTGGTGCATCTTCGGGGCATGGTCCCCGCAGTTCTCAGACAGTCCGTTCTTCATTCAGTGCCCTCCCAGCCCAGAGTGCAGCTTGAGCACCGCCAGTTCAGAGTTCCTATGTGCATGATTCTTCTAGTGGCCATTTTGGTTCCAAGGGTTTCTATTTGTCCTTGTATCCAGCTCGAGGGAGTTGTTTTGAGTGCGGAGAGTTTGGGCACATGTGGAGGCAGTGTTCCCGTCGTTCTGGTGGTTCTTCTCAGCAGAGGGGCCAGCCCTCTACTTCGGCTCCAGTTACTTCACCACCCGCCCAGACAGCTAGGGGTGGTAGTCAGTCAGCTAGAGGTCGCCCTAGAGGGGGAGGTCGAGCAGGTGGAGGTCAGGTCCATATGTATGCGTTTCCAGCCAGGCCAGCTATGGCCTCCGATGCAGTGATCGCAAGTATTATCACAGTCTGTAGCCAAGATGCTTAGGATTTATTTGACCCTGGTTCTACATATTCCTATGTTTCATCATATTTTTCCCATTTTCTAGATATGCCCCATGAGTCTCTCGTTACATCGGTTTATGTTTCGACTCCGATGAGTGATACTATTGTTATGGACCGTGTGTATCGGTCGTGTGTGGTATCTATTGGGGGTCTGGAGACCTGAGTGGACCTACAGTTACTCAACATGGTCGATTTTGATGTGATATTGGGCATGGATTGGTTATCTCCGTGTCATGATGTCCTTGATTTTCATGCTAAAACCGTGACCTTAGCTATGCCAGGACGTCCGAGGGTTGAGTGGAGAGGTTCTTTTGAGTATGTGCCTAGCAGAGTGATTTCCTACCTGAAGGCCCAACTCATGGTTGAGAATGGTGTGTTTATCGTATCTGGATTTTGTGAGGGATGTCAGTGGTGGGACTCCTGCTATTGATTCGGTTCCCGTGGTCCGTGACTTTCCGGACGTGTTTCCTGCAGACCTTCCAAGCATGCCACATGACAGGGACATTGATTTTGGTATTGACCTGGTGCCAGGCACTCAGCCTATTTCTATCCCACCTTATCGTATGGCGCTAGTGGAGCTAAATGAATTAAAGGAGCAGCTTCAGGAACTCCTAGATAAGGGGTTCATTCGGCCTAATGTGTCACCTTGGGGAGCTCCGGTGTTATTGGTGAAGAAGAAGAATGGTTCTATGCGTCTGTGTATTGATTATCGGTAGCTGAACAGGGTTACAGTGAAGAACCGGTATCCCTTGCCTCGTATAGTTGACTTGTTTGATTAGTTGCAGGGTGCCAGGGTGTTTACAGGATTGACTTGCGTTCTGGCTATCATCGGTGGAAGATTTGGGGGCCCGACATCCCGAAGACTGCTTTCAGGACTAGGTATGGTCATTATGAGTTTCTGGTTATGTCATTCGGGCTGACCAATGCCCCAGCAGCCTTTATGCACTTGATGCACAGTGTCTTCTAGCCTTATCTAGATTCTTTCGTCAACGTGTTTATTGACGATATCTTGGGGTATTCCTAATCTCGGAAGGATCATGAGCAACATTTGCGAGTTGCGCTTCAGACCTTGAGGGAGAAGAAGTTGTATGCAAAATTTTTGAAGTGTGAGTTTTAGCCTGATTCAGTAGCGTTCTTGGGGCACGTGATGTCCAGTGAGGGTAGTCAGGTTGATCGATAGAGGTAGTGCAGAGCTGGCCTAGACCGTCATCAACTATCGAGATTCGCAGTTTCCTTGGTTGGCAGGGTACTATCGTCGTTTTGTAGAGGGATTTTCATCTATTGTAGCACCTATGACTAGGCTGACCTAGAAGGGTTCTCAGTTCAGGTGGACTGAGGAGTGTGAGGAGAGCTTTCAAAAGCTCAAGTAAGCTTTGACTACAACTCCGATATTGGTTTTGCCTATGGGTTCAGGTTCTTATACAGTTTACTGTGACGACTCAAGAGTTGGCCTTGGAGTGGTTTTAATGCAGGACGGTAGGGTGATTGCCTACGCGTCTAGACAGTTGAAGGTGCATGAGAATAATTATCCAGTGCACGATCTTGAACTAGCAGCTATTTTCCACTCCTTGAAGATTTGGCGTCATTATTTATATGGAGTGCATTGTAAGATTTTCACTGATCACCGTAGTTTGCAGCATCTGTTTAAGCAAAAGGATTTGAATTTGCGTAAGAGGAGATGGTTGGAGCTTCTCAAGGATTATGACTTCACCATTCTATATCATCTAGGGAAGGCCAATGTAGTGGCCGATGCCTTGAGTCGTAGAGCGGAGAGTTTGGGGAGTCTATCCTACCTTCCATTAGCAGAGTAACCTTTATCACTTGATGTTCAGGATTTAACAGGTCAATTGGTGAGATTGGATGTATCAGATCCCCCGCGGGTATTGTCTTGTGTAGCCTCCAGGTCTTCTCTTTATGATCAGATTAGAGCACGCCAGTATGATGATCCACACTTGCTCGTTCTTCAGGGCAGGGTCCGTCGTTGTGATGCTAGGGATGTGGTTATTGGTGATGATGGGGTCATGAGGATACAGGGCCGGATTTGCGTGCCCAATGTGGATGGACTTCGAGATTTGATTCTAGCTGAGGCCCATAGTTCGTGGTATTCCATCCATCCGGGTGTCGCAAAGATGTATCAGGATCTGAGACAATATTATTGGTGGAGGCGGATAAAGAGGGATATTGTTGAGTTTGTGGCTCGGTGTCTCAACTGTCAGTAGGTCAAGTACGAGCACCATAGACTGGGTGGATTGCTTCAGAGATTAGATATTCCGTAGTGGAAGTGGGAGCGAATCACCATGGACTTTGTAGTTGGTCTTCCACGGACATCGAGGAGGTTTGATGCTATATGGGTTATTGTGGATCGACTGACCAAGTCCGCACACTTCATTCCTGTTGGTTCTACTTATTCTTCGGAGCGGTTAGCTGAGATTTTTACTAGGGAGAATGTCTGATTGCATGGGGTTTCAGTTTCTATCATTTCTGAAAGAGGTACTCAGTTCACATATCAGTTTTGGAGAGTCGTGCAGAGAGAGTTGGGTACTCAGGTCTATTTGAGCACAACGTTTCATCCTCAGACCGACGGGCAGTCGGAGCATACTATTCAGATTCTTGAGGACATGCTGCGTGCGTATGTCATTGATTTTGAGGGTTCATGGGACCATTTTCTGCCACTCCCGGGTTTGCATATAATAATAGTTATCAATCAAGTATCCAGATTACCCTGTATAAGGATTTATATGGTAGGAGGTGTAGATCTCCGGTTGGTTGGTTTGAGCCGGGCGAGGCTAGTTTATTGGGCACAGACATGGTTCAGGATGCGTTGGGTAAGGTGAAGTTGATTCAAGAGCGTCTTCGCATGGCGCAGTCTAGGCAAAAGAGTTATGCGAACTGGAAGGTCCGAGATGTGTCTTTCATGGTTGGGGAGAAGGTGCTGCTGAAGGTGTCACCCATGAAGGGTGTTATGAGGTTCGGGAAGAGGGGAAAGCTGAGTCCCCGGTTCATTGGGCCATTTGAGGTGCTTCAGAGGATTGGGGAGGTGGCCTATAGACTTGCCTTGCCTCCCAGCTTATCGAGTATTCATCCGGTGTTCCATGTTTCGATGCTTCGAAAGTATGTTGGTGACCCGTCTCATGTTTTGGACTTCGGCACGGTTCAACTCGAGGGTTATATGTCATATGAGGTAGATCCAGTGGCTATTTTGGGTCGTCAGGTAAGAAAGCTGAGGTCTAAGGATATAACTTCAGTGAAGGTTCAGTGGAGAGGACAACCGGTGGAGGATGCCACTTGATAGACCAAGCGGGAGATGCGGAGCAGATATCCTCACTTATTTGAGACTCCAGGTATGTTTGTAGACCCGTTCGAGGACGAACGTTTGTTTAAGAGGGGGAGGATGTAACGACCCGGCCGGTCATTCTCTGAGATTAGCTCTGTTTCCCCCGTTTCCGCTTGACCATATGTTGCTTAGCCTATTTATGTTGTGTTGGTTCAGTTGGTTCGAGTTCAGAGTGGTCATGGTGAGAACTGAGACACTTAGTCTCTTAAATTGGTTTAATAGTTGGAAAAGTCAACTGGGAGTTGAATTATTAGTAAGAGACCTCGAAATGTGGATTTTATGGCTCGGATAGCTTCTCTAGGTGATATGGTATTTAGGAGTGTGTTCTGAATGAAGTTTTTATGTTCGGTGTAGAATTAGGCTTGAATTGGCAAAATTTTGTTTTTGGCGATTTTCGGCCAGCAGGGGAAAATACGCTATCGGGGTCGGAATGGAATTCCGGAAGTTGGAACAGGTTCTTAGTGTTATTTTGGACTTGTGTGCAAATTTTCAGGGCATTCAGACGTGTTTTGGTTGGTTTCGACATCATTGGCGAAATTTAGAAGTTTCAAAATTCATAGGCTTGAATTTGATGTGATTTTGGTGTTTTCGCGTTGTATTTGGTGTTTCGAACGCTTGAATGAGTTCGAATGAGGTTATGGGATGTGTTGGTATGTTTCGTTGGGTCCCCGAGGGGCTCGGGCTTGATTTCAGATGGTTAACGGAGGTTTGGACTTAGGAAATTGCAACAAAGCTGCTGCTGGTGTCATTTTACTGGTGTGGCCGCACCTGCGGATAGGGAGCCGCAGGTGTGATGGCCGCAGATGCGATGGACCTTGCGCAGGTGCGAAAAGAGGTCAGGCTGGAGGAAGTCCCAAGTGCGAGGAATGGGTCGCAGCTGCGAAGTCGCAGGTGCAGGTGAATCACTGCAGGTTCGAGACTTTGACTTTCAGTGGAATTCCACAGGTGCGCACCTAGGACCGCAGGTGCGAAGCAAGGGCTGCAGGTGTGGTTTAACTGGACAGGAAGTATAAATAGGTGCCTCCGCGAAATTTTACATTTTTCTTCATTTTTTCATGCGGGTTGAGTCAATTTGGGAGCAATTTGAAGGAGGATTTCGAGGGTCTTCAGTGGAGGTAAGTTTTTCGGACTATAAACTCGATTTTATGTTATTATGTGATGGATTAGGCTTGGAATTAGTGGATTAAATGGCATAAATTGGGGGTTCGGGGCTTGGGAAATTGAGACTTGTAATTAAGGAATTTAGGAGTTGTTTGTGGTCGGATTTTGATACATTTTATATGTATAGACTCGGGAAGGGATAAGGATTCTTGTGACGTGGCCTCGGGGCTCAGATTTGTCCATTTTTCGGGAATCGTGCCTAAAATTGATAGTTTTCGATTGAGCCTTGTTCATTTAGCGTATATTGATGATGTTAATCTTATCTTGGTTAGATTCGGAGCAATCAGGAGCCGATTCGAGGGGCAAGAGCATCACAGATTAGTATTTTGGCCCGGGTGAAGCTAAGTAATGGCTATAAATCTTGTCCTGAGGGTATGAAACCCCGGACTTCGTATTTCTCACTATTTTTAGAGTGGCACAAACGACGGATGAGGAGTGTGTGGCGCGCACTGATTTTTGGATTTGGACTTGGTCCTCTCCGTGGCAACTATTGAGTTGCGTATTTTACTCTAAATCATATGTTAAATGGTGTTCCCAAACTTTTTCTATAATTGGGTTGTAAGCCATGTTTGGGGCCTTGCACTGACTTGACTAGACCCCTTAGGAGATTTTGCTGCTATTTCCTCACTACGTTGATTTATGATTTACACTCAGTCATGTTATGCTTAACTGTTTCAGAAACTCAGCCTTATTTCCACTATTTGAGTTATAAAATGATGTTTTGGGTCGAGTACCCCGTTTTACTGATAGCCCGAGGGGCTTACTGAGAGTTTCTGACTGAGTGAGGTCGAGGGCTTGATTGTGAGGATATGCGATGCCACAAGGTGGCTTGATTTTAGCGCTTGGGCTGAAGGAGTCCCTCTGGAGTCTGTACATACCCCCAATGAGCGCAGGTACCTACTGAGTGAGAGTGCCGAGTGATAAGTGATTGGGAGGCATGAGTGTCAGTGAGGTTGCCCGAGGGGCTGATACTGAGTGATTATGAGGTTTTCTGAGTGATGTTCTGCCCGATGGGCGATTTATGATTCATGTTTTGGCCCGAGGGGCTATTTATGATTTATTTCATTTTACACTAAACTCTTCAAGTATTTTTTATTTCTGAAATTGTTGGAAAATACATTTTTCAAAGGATTTTACTGAAGTTGTCTTTTAAAGCATGTTAATTTCATATATATATATGTATACACTGTTGGAAAGAAAGACTGTGCTTATTGTGAACTGATGATTTGATCTTATGTGTTTCTTACTGCTTAGACTTGATTTATTTTTATTTACTACTGAGTTGGCGTACTCACATTACTCCCTGCACCCCTGTGTGCAGATACAGGTGTTGGTACCGAGCATTAGTCATCTATTTATGTGCGGAGCCGGAGTCGGGACATAAAGGTAGTTGTTCAGCGTCCGCAGCATCTCTGTTTTTCCCATCTTATTTTGTACCTAGTTCTTTGTTCTGAGATTTTGTATTATAATAGTAGAATTTTTGGTATATTCCTTAGATGGTCATGACATGTTGACTCCGGATCTTGGGGATGGTTTTAGACTATTTAACTTGTTGTTTTTCTCAATAGATTCAGTAATTTATATACGTTTATGAAATTTGGGAAATGAGTTGGAAATTTTGGAACGAAACTATAAATATGTGATTGTTGGCTAGCCTAGTTCCACGATAGGCGCCATCACGACCGGTTTAGGATTTGGGGCCGTGACATAGATTAAGTGAATTTATGTGCATACTAGAGAGATTAATGTTACTTGATGAGTTTTGTTCACAAAAATAAAGTAAATATGAGATTTTAGTCCTTAAAGAAGCTAACAAATGAGTCATGTGCATGTTATGTGCATATTTTTCCATCTGAAAGAACTGCTAGGGCGAACAACTCTGGAAATGAGTGATGCGACGTAAGAGGCCTTATAGGTGTATCTGGCTGATTGCAGATCTAATGGTCCAAAGAATAGTATTGAGTAAGCCCAACACTTGCTGAAAAATTTGAGCTACTACGTTAAGCAGTAAAAGAGGTGAGTGTGGTAATTGTTCCTATTCCTCTTGCCTGCCAACATCTACAGTGCTTCTTCTGCTCCACATTTCTTCAACATCTTAAGGGATGCAATTGCCTCTTCCATATGCCCTTTATTAATGAGAAACCACATGGTCACACTAAGAAATAAAGACAATACAATAAGTGGAAAATCCCAAAATCCACTACTTGCAAAAGACCATCTCCAACTGTAACGGAATTTGTTTGATGCTTCCTGTTTTGCTGCTTTCGTGCTAGTACTTCCCCGTAGCACCATGGAGTTATAAGCAAGGGAAATTCACTTTGGTGCATTTCCAACATTGATCTCACTAATAAGTTTAGTTGTATAATACTAACCTTGAACACTCATATTTCCAGTAACTAATTTGGCACAATCCAAAGGAGAAAAGATTAAACCTATATTAACTCATTCGCCACGACCCGGGCATGGATATATTTCAAAGTAAATAAAGCTTATTATGAATATTATATAAGAGAATTTATGTGTGTACTAGAGAGATTAATGTTACTTGATGTATTTTTTTGACAACAATAAAGTAAATATGAGATTTTAGTCCTTAAAGAAGCTCATGTGCATCGAAAGCAGTGCTAGGGCGAACAACTATGGCAATGAGTGGAGCGAAATTGGAGGCATTATAGGTGTATCTAGCTGACTGCAGATGTATGGTCAAAAGAGTAGTATTGAGTCTTAGCCCAACACTTGCTGAAAAATTTGAGCCACTATGTTAAGTAGTTGTAATAACTAACGCTCACCGCTTGGGGCTCACCCAGTAGTTCCTAGCGCAAATCATGCATCGAATTTCCTAATTAGTACTATTGACATTCAAAATTCTTTAACAAATGAATAACTAAAGTCTATTCATATATAGAAATAAGAATATTTAGATTAACTTAAAATGATGTGCCTTAGTATTATATATTTACTAATTGGGAACATCAAAGAGTGAATATCATTTGAATGGGCATAATTTACATATCATTTACTATAGGTATTCATATTTGAGAAGCTAACAAGAGAGGAATGAGGAATAGCATAGTGAAAAGGACCCTTCATTTGCAACCTTGATGGAGGGGGCTTNGGGGGGGGGGAGGGGGGGGGAGTTGGAAAGGCCACTTATGATCCATGTGAGGGGTTAAAGGAGAAGGGTCAGCCATAAAAAAAGGGAAAAAAAAGAGTGAGGAGTAGTGCACTAGAAGCTAAAGTGACATTTCTAAACAACCTTTAACATCATATTCCTCTAATCTATTTCCCTAAAGGGTGTTTTGTTTCAATGGTGTTCCTCCTAACTTTTTGTCAATAATAGCATAACTGGATTTCATGTTGTTTTGGATTCAAAGTGTCGAGCCAAAAAGATGAGTCAGTTTGAAGATATTCTAGTCTCTTAGCTAATACATTTGCTCCTTGTGAATTTACTTCTACAAATGTTGAAGATAGGATTGAAGTTTTTGTTTTTGGATATTTAACGATTATTTCCTTAAAACGGATAACAATAAGATTTATACACGGTTTTAATTGATATGTGGATTGATTCAACACAAATAATCAAGAATGTTAGATAAACGAGTTAAATATACAATGAATAATCAGATCAAACCAATTGTGAAGTTACGGCCGGGCTCGCTCGTATTTGCGCTGAACAGTAATTTATCCCTCGATTGGACCCTTGGTTCAAAGCCAAATGTATATGGAGAAAAACAATAAAATAAGAACTTTTCAATAGCTACATAGCAGAAAAATGAATTTGTATTGCCTTGATGTGCGTGTTACAATATGTGTTATCGAAGAAAAAATGTCACGAACCAATTTTAAAATCGTGATGGCGCCTATCGTGAAACCAGGCAAGCCTCCATTTTTAACTAAGCTAAATTCGAAATCCAATTTTTCTAATGATTTTCCATGAATTTACACTGGTTTTATGTTCTATAATAATCCATGATCGAGTTTTAATAATCAAAATACTTACCTCTATGAAGAACAAGGATTTCCCTCTTCAAAATTCGTCCCCAAAGCTCTTTTCCGTACCGCAATGGTGTAAAATAAGGTTTAAGTCGCGGAAGGGTTTATTTAAATATGCCCAGTGATTTCTTCACTACGATCACGGCAAAAGCCACGCGATCGCGGTTCACAGTAGTTCAGCCTCACACGATCGAAACCCAATGCACGCGATCGCGAAGACAAATTGACCTCACTCCCACGCGCCTGGTTAACTCTATGCAATCGCGACCTAGCTCACGCGATCGCACTTCACCTTCTTCCAAACCTACACGATCGCAACCCGATTCACGCGATCGCGATGTACAAAATTTTCCTGGCCCTCAAAGTGTTCTATGCGATCGCAGCCCTTGACACGTGATCGCGATTCACAGATCCCTGCTGCACAAAAACTAGAAAACCAGCAATTCTCTAAGTCCAAAAATGCCCGTTCACCAACCGAAATCAATCTCGAGCCCCTCGGGACCCCAACCAAAGTTACCAACACATCCCATAACATCATTCAAACTTAGTTGCACTCTCAAAACACCAAAACTAACATCCAAACACAAAATTTACATCGGATTCAAGCCTAAGAACTTTAAAATTTCTAAAATCCACCAATGTTGCCGAAACTATCCAAAACAAGTCCTATCGACCTAAAATTTGGCAGACATATCCAAAATGACATTACAAACCTGTTCCAACTTCCAAAATTCCATTCCGACCCCGATAGCCTATTTTCCTTTGCCAACCGGAAATCACCAAAACTAACTTTCACCAATTCAAGCCTAATTCTACACCGGAAATCACAAAAATATTCCGAGCACACTCCTAAGTCCCAAATCAACTAACGAAGCTATTCGAGCCATAAAATCTGCATTTCGAGATCGTTTCCCAATAAGTCAACTCTCAGTTGACTTTTCCCATTATAAGGCTATATTTTAAAGACTACGTTACTGAATTCTCATTTAACCATTCTGATTTCAAGCCTATCGACTATAACACATCAATAATATAATAACCAACCTATGACAAGTCAATAACAGCGATTAAAAATACAGGTTTTATGTAACGACGGACCGGGTCATTACAAAAACTTCCACTTTATATAGTGGAAGAGTTTCACCCCTAGTATAAGTCTAAAAAAAGTAAACTCCTCTCATTAATTACTGATCTTCAACCACCATCGAGCAAGATCGGGACGGGATATCCGGTTGGTTGCAGATATCACGGCCCTCTATCTGTCACCTACAACCATTCATGTGCTTCCCGAAGTCTCAAAACTCATCCCGCGTCGGGGGTGCGTCATTTTATCAAGTCCGATGGCGAGCACTCTGTTCGAGCATCGATACAAGACATTCCCTCTTCGACTTCGATCCTACCGGGAAATTATGTTGCCAGTTTCATCCGTATGAAGATAGTCCCCTCATTTCCCAAAGAATAGGTTTGCCAAAACGATGAGAAATGATAGATGAACTCTGGTTCCTTCCTTTGTGTGTTACAACCAAGATTACAGATAAGCTGAAACGTCCCATTAGTCACGGCGTTCTGACTTCGGACATGTGCCGATCATCGGCTGGTTGCCTTCGAATGTGTAATGTCGCGTATTGATTACATTTTCCCCTATAAAAGCTTCGAGCTTCTATACTTGTTTCACTTTCCGGTCCTAGATTTTACCTTCGAATTTTCTAGCAGCTTTCAACTTTTTCAAATCTTCATACCTTCATCTCTGAATTCAAATCTCGATATTTGTTCTTAGATTTCTAACCCAGATCTTTACCCCCCATTCAAATCTTCATACTGTTTTCTTTAAACCTTCATACTTGTTTCTTCAAACCTTCATACTTTTCCTTTAAATATTCATACAGTACCTTCAAATCTTCATATCTTCCCAGGTCCAAAGGCTAAAACATCCAAATCAATTCCTCAGCAGGCTGCCTCTTCATCTTCCTACCCGGCCAAAGATGCCGAGGTGGCTGCTCCTGAGGTAGCCCTAGAGCCTCCTATCAAAATCTTCATACTCGAGGGCTAATTTATCGCATATGACTTCAAGGTCAAGAAGGCCTCAACCAAACAAGACCGAGGTGAAGGAACATGGAGATACATATGCTTTATCACTGAAGTTACCCTTCCTGTAATCCGAGAGGACTGTAAAAGGGAAGACAAGGACATGGTTACCCCCGGGCCTAAGGATGATATTACTACCCATGTGGAGCGGTATTTAAGTGTCTATACTTACCCCTTCACGCTGGTCCCGGTAGACCAAGTAGTCCTGGCCTTTTATAAGAGGTACGAGGTGTGCCTCGGGCAGATCCACCCATCCCTTTGGAGGATTGTGATCTTCCTATGCCATTTTATGAAAAACACCGAATCTCCTTGCTTCACCCTCGACCACCTACTCCGTCTGTATAGTCCCCAAATTTTCCGAGGGGGACTAATCAAACTTGTTCGCTGATCCAGCAAACCTCCTTTTTCGAGCATTGACGAGGATCGAGATCGAGTTTGGCAGGGGCATTCTATTTAGGTAAATACTAAAGATCCAATCCTTCCCGAGTTCTTTCCATTCCCCGAGAAGTGGAATGCATCTCGTAAGTGTAGTCATTCCTTAAATGTCAATGTAACGACCCAGCTGGTCGTTCCGAGAGTTATAGCCCGTCTTCCCCATTTCTATTTCTTTAGGTGTTGTTCAGCTGTAATGTATGGTATCAGATTGTTTGGTTTGGATTCGGGATATGATTTCGGAGTCCGGGGTAGAGTTAGGCTTGAATTGGCAAAATTAGTAGTTTGGTGATTTCCGGTCAGTAGAGGAAAATTTGATAACTGGGTCAGAATGGAATTCCAAAAGTTGGAATATATTCATGGTGTCATGTTGGACTTGTGTGCAAAATTTGAGAATATTCGAAGAAGGTTTGGTTGGTTTCGGAGTCATTTGTGGAAATTGGGAGTTTTAAGTTCTTAGGCTCGAATCTGAGGTTGATTTGGTGTTTTGGTGTTGTTTTGAGTGTTTCAAAGGTTCGACTAAGTTCGGGTAGTGATATATGACTTGATGGAATTATTGGTCGAGGTCCCGAGGGGCTCGGGATTATTTCGGATTGTTAACGGGAAGTTTGGAAGTTTAAAAAATGCAGCTGATGTTGCTGTTTTGATGTGGCCGCACCTGCGGAGTGGGGACCGCAGGTGCGATGGTCGTAGAAGCAGAGGACCAACCGGAGATGCGGAAATGGGCACAGGAGCGGAAGGCTGGACAACATCTGCTGAACCGCAGGTGCGAGAGTTCGAGCGCAAATGCGGAGTCTCGTGGGTTAAGTGAAATCCGCACCTGCGATGGGATTTTTGTAGGTGTGGCACCGCAGATGAGCGTAAGGGTCTGCAGGTGCCGAATCCCTGGCAGAAACCTATAAAGCACACTTCGTGAATTTTTACCATTTTTCCACCATTGTTGAACGGGTTTTGAGCTTAGGGCAGTGGTTTTCAAGGGAGAATCAAGAGGTATTACTGAGGTATGTCACTTGGGTTAATTTACACGCATTTATGATGTTTTTCATTGATTAGCCATGAAATTAGTAGGGGTTTAGGGTGAAAATGAGGGAGTTAGACTTTGAGTTTTGGAGAGTTTTATGTGAGGATTTGAGGGACCAAACAGAGTCCAATTTTGATGAATTTTATATGGTTAGACTCGGAAGAGAACGAGGTTTCTAATTCTTCTATTTTTGACTAGTTTCGAGACGTGGTCCCAGGGGCCGGGTTTTGGCCGGTTTCGTATTTTTGGCCTATTTTATAGTTTTTCTTGTGGAATTCGATTCTTTAGCCAATGTTGATAGTATTATTATTATTATGGATAGATTCAGAGCTTTTGGAGACCGAGTCCAGAGATGAGGGCATTCTGGAGTAGGATTTTACGCTGTTAAGGTAAGTAACATTTTTAACTCTGGCTTTGAGGGTATAAACCTGGATAATTTATATAATGTGATTGTTTGGAGGTGATACCCATGCTACGTGACGGGCATGTGGGTGTAAATCGTGAGGGATTATAACTTGGTTCGTCCCGTGAGGCCTAATGGCCATTATCTATGTTTATGTATTTACATGTTGTTGAACTTAACTGTCTTCATGTTAGAGATCATGCTTAGGCTTTATTCATGCTCACATTATTTTCATTAGTCATAGAAATTCTTATCATGTTTACCTCAGTCTCTGTTATTTTGCTGATATGTTGTGGTATTTGATTTGGGTTGTGTTCCCTCATTTGTTGTGAATTGTGAGGCTGGAGAGGTACATGACGGAGTTAGGCTGAAAGCCTATTGTGTGATATTTGATTATAGCATGTGAGTTATCCGCGCAGATCCAAGTATTGATACCATAGCACGTGAGTTGACCGTGCGGATCCAGATATTGATATTATGGCACGTGAGTTGTCCGTGCAGATTAGCACTTGGGATGTAGGAGCCCCTCCGGAGTCTATACACCCCCAGTGAGCGCATGTACCTATTGAGAGTGTGTATTGAGTGCTGAGTGCTTAGTGTTGAGTGTTGAGTGCTGAGTGCTGAGTGTTGAGTGATGGAGTGACATTGCTGTGAGGTTTCATTTACTTTTGTTGTTGCTGCATTTACTTGTTGATTTCTTTGTAGCATTCGTTGATTTATAGAAATTACCTGTTTACCCCTGTTTGTACTCAATTGTGGAAATAAAAAATTTGATATTTTTTCTTAGCTCGTCACTACTACTCAGTTCCTTAGCTATTTCTATTACTACTAAGTCGATTGTGCTCATACTACACCCTGCACTTCATGTGCAGATCCAGGTGAGTTAGAGCACGACTATCGTTGATTTCAGGTCGACTGTCTTTGGAGACTGCAAGCTAGCTGCTAGCATCCTCAGGACCTTGTTACTCCTTTTATCATCTATTTCTCCTTTTGGGTTGTATTGACAGTTGGACAATTTATATATCTTAGTTCATAGATTTAGACGCTCGTGACTTATTGACACCCTGATTTTTGGGGCTCGTTTCCGTACTTGTATATCAATTATATTCAGACTTAGTTTGTTTGTGAGGAACTCAACTACTGAATATGCTTTATTAAATTCTTATGGTTAAATTAGTAGTAATATTTTGGGATGTAGGCTTGCCTTGTCTCACCATAGGCGCCATCACGACATGGTTTAGAATTGGGTCGTGACAGTCAATTTCATTATTTTTCTTCTCTTATCTCCAGTATTTATGGTCGTGCAGTTGTCGCCCGAGTTCCTAACACGGTCCCTCGGCTCAAGGGGTGGATCAAAGGAATCTGTAAGCAGATGCCATACTACGAGCGCGCGTGACAAAAACTTTCGTAGGGCAGGTGGGAGGCCCGTTCTCATGGTAAGGCTCTCCCCTGAATAGTTATTACTAAGCCCCAAACTTACATAATGCTGACCCCTATTTTTTTTATTTCCTTCACAGGTTCTCCTAAGACCACCGAACTTAGGCCGCTGGATGGGATGAGGATGTGTCTTTACCCATCGATACCTCTGTTTCAGGAAAAGCCAGGGCTGCCTCAGGGGAGAAGAAGTGGAAAAGAAAGTCCTCGAGATCTCTAGATCCCGAGGTGAAGATAAAAAAGTGGGCAGTTACCCGAGCTCATAAGCCCAAGAAGATTACTAAGTCCAAGGTATCGGATCCTGATTACCTTTACCGGCTCAGTGATGAGCCCGAAGAAGACGACATCTTCGGCACCATGGATCGACCCTTGGTGGGGAGCAGGCGACGACCAAGGGAAGGGGCCACGAGGACGATCCTCTTATGATTCGAGAGGCCGAAGTACAGACGGATGCAGTGTCCTCCAAAGAAATTATTCTTGTACTGAAGGAGGCGACCGGTGTGATCGATATCATTGAGACGCCCTCCTATACTGAGTCCATGCTTCAATAGGCCCAAGCAGGTAAGGAAAAGTCAAGCGAAGAAGTTCAGGGTGCAGATGACCCTCTCCACTCCTTCTTCGATGGTATGGACATGTCCACATTTGTCACGACCCGAAATTCCCACCCTCGGGACCGTAATGGCGCCTAGCATTTCACTTGATAGGCAAGGCAACGTTAGAATAGTTTTTAAGACATTTCTAACAAACAAATTACCTGATACCAATTAAACTGAAATAACTGAAATAGAACTGAAATAAATTACGAAAAGTCATAACAACCACAATATCTAGATACAATCCCAGATCTGGTGTCACAAGTGCACGAGTTACTAGAATAGTATAAATAATGGTCAGAATGAAAGAAAAATTGTCTGAAAAGAAATAAACAGCTAGGATAAGGTAGAAAGGGACTTCATGGATATAACTTTTGGGCAGTTGTACCTCAAGTCTCCATCTAATGGTCAATCCAAGCAATCTACTGATCGCCGTTGGGACTGACTCCAAGATTTGCACAAGAAGTGTAGAGTGTAGTATTAGTTCAACCAACCGCATGTACACTGTATGTTTCGAGCCTAACTTTGACAAAGTAGTGATGAGGCTAAGGCGGGTCACTTACAATAACCTGTATGCAGTATAGTAATCATACACGAAAGGAATACGAGAAATAAGGCAGTTAACATATGAAAATAAACTCAATCCTTGGAATCGGTAAAACCAGAAACACCATTACTCAATCTCGTATGGAAGCATCAAAATCTCACACAGTACAAAAATGAATACACAATATGTTGCATCGCGCAACCCGATCCCACCGTACAAATACAATCCTCCTTTATTTCACCATATCAATAACAAAAATAATATATAAGAAATCTGTTGCAGCGCGCAACCCGATCCCACTATATAATCAGAATCAATATTATAATCCTTCATTATCTTACCATATCAATATCAAAACTCCCTTACTTCACTTGTTGCAGCGTGCAACCTGATCCCACCATATCAATATCAATCCTTTTTTATTTCACCGGTTGCGCCGTCCAGCCCCATCCATAAACAAAATCAATAAGTACAATCAATTTAACAACTCGAACCATAGGAATCACTATGATCACAGAAATGTGAAAGTAAAGCCATATAGGATCCTTGTACCAAATCCATAAATGCTACAATTAATACGAAGCAACAAGGCAAGCCAAATATATGACAATTAAAATGTACAAGTAAGACAATTAAGGCAAGTACCAATTAATTATGGAAGCACGTAAGAAATTAACATTTTAATACGAGAGAAATAAGTGACAAGTAGCAAGTTAAGACATAGGAATAAATTAAAGCATGTAACAGTCGAGACATGGAATAAAATAATTAATGAAATACGGGAAAAAATGAAAACAAGTAATTTGGCGGCGTGTATACACTCGACACGTCACATATATGCTGCTACACATGTAATTCACATAGCACATAGTTCAATGTTTCTTATTCCCTCAAATCAAGGTTAGACCCAACGTTTACCTCGCTCCGCAAGCAAATCAAATTCCAACTGGGGCCTTTCCTCTAACATCCGCCTCCAAACCAATCGAATCTAACCGAAATCGACTCAATAACATCAAATAATGCTAAGGAAATCAATTACAATACATAAAGTTAAGATTTTTACACTTTTTCCAAAAAGTCAACAAAAGTCAAACCTGAGCGCGCTTGGTCAAAACCCGAGATTCGAACCAAAACCCAATTACCCATTTACCCCTAGCCTGATTATGTAATAAGTTTCCAAATCCGGCCTCAATACGAGGTCTAAATCCCAAATTTACAAAAACCTAATTTCTAACATGAAAATCCTATATTTGATGTTGAAAACTTATGAAATATAATGGGTACTTGAAAATAAATAGATTAAAGCCACTTACAACTTAATTTAGGAAGACAATCGCATCTATGTTGTTTAGGGTTGAGAGTTTGAAAGAAATGAGCTAAATCACGTTTTCCCCTCTTTTGTCCAAGTACAGATGTCGCAATTTCCACCATTTGCGGAACCCGAAAATGCGAGATAAGATTTATAATTGCAAAGAAGCCCACATCTCTACTATCACAGCATTTGTGATGATTTTCTCGCAAAAGAGAACACTGGAGCTTCGCAAAAGAGACCAATTGATCGCAATTGCGATCCCTATTGTCCCAGCCCCTCTTCACAATTGCGAAGAAGTTGTTCACGAACGCAAACTTAACAGAGACCATGTATTATCGCAAATGCAAACCAGACCTTGCAATTCCAAGAACTGAGGCATGTGCACCAGAACCAGCAAAGTCCTAACTCTTTCAACACTCCGCCACACGTTCGAAACTCACCCGAGCCCTCGGGGCTCCAAACCAAATATGCACATAAATCCAAAAACATCACACAAACTCGCTCGGGCGATCAATACACCAAAATAACACCTAGAACTACAAATCAAACACCAAACGAATGAAATTTTCAATGAAACTTAAGAATATGCAATTTTTTAGCCGGGCGTCCGAATCACATCAAATCAACTCTGTTTTGCATCAAATTTTGCAGACAAGTCATAAATATTGTAATGAACTCATACCAAGTTCCAAAACAAAAATCTGAACCCGATAGTAACAAATTCAACTTACGGTCAAACTTAGTAATTCTTTAAACCTTTAAACTTCTTGTTTTAAACTTATATTAATTCAAATTAGGGACTTACGAATTTGATTCCCGGAATATTCCCAAGTCCCAAATAATAATACGGATCCACCAAAACCATCAAAACACTGATCCGAGTTCGTTTACATACAATGTTGACTGTAGTCATGTTGACTGTAGTCAACTCAAATGGGTTTTAAGACACGATTTCACATTTCATCAATTTTCTCATAAAAAGCTTCCAAAAAAAGGACATGGATTATGAATGAAAATCGAGGAAGTATTAACGGATCTATTCGAGGTTTCATAACACAAAAATTAAGGGTAAAACTATAAATGACCGATTGCGTCATCACAACATTGGAAGCTGGGCGACCTGGAGTGTCACACCCCATGTTTCCGTACGTACGGGTACGTCATAAGTCAATCGATGTAAGATCATAAGTGAGATTATCTTTGGAAGTATATAAAGTAAGTTATCATGTTAACTTGGAGGTTACAAATATTTAAGATCATGATCTGCAAGTACCAAGAGGGTTGGAAGGCTTAGAAGCTAAATCAATTAAAGAAAATAAGTTTTGTCGAAAGTCGACAAGTTGGAATGTTATAACATGTACTTTTGGGGTGAGACTAGGATGATTAACATGGTAAGGAGATTATGTTATGATTTATATTAGTTTTATGATATACATGTATTACGTTTTGAAGTCAAGCGAGTTGTAGAACAAAACTCGATGAAAGTCATCACAAGTTACGTTCGTAAGTTATACTGAAAATTTGGGTCAAATGTAACCGCGATTTTCTCCCAATATACTTAGCGGTATGGGGTGTTACACCCATCATATTGAACATCTATGAGTCTATTTTCTAACAAATTAACACGTTTTTCAATACGATATCATAGTAGAGAGATATGGTCATTTTTACGAGACTGCACAGGCTGCTAGGTGACAAGTAGGTGTGTCACCTACTTGCCTAAACGAGAGCCCAAAAATTAACAATTTCGGGTAGTCCAAAAAGGACTTTTGTCCTTTTTTCTTCATATATTGGACTCAAAATAGGTCATAATAACCAGACATAAGCTCTGCAAAAATCCCACCAAACATTTTCCACAAACCCTAATTGATTTTCTCTCCCTTTCAAGTTCTAATTGGAGGTAAAAACCTAGAGTTTGAAGAACCAAGATAGGAGCTGAGTTATCCAATAAATAAGGTAAGTTTACTGCTCTCTGTTATCCATTTTTTCTACTGTAAAATCATGGTAAATCGTTCTATACTTGTAAGAACTTACAGGACGGTGATTGGAAGCCGTGAGTTCGAGTTATTAACTTGTGCGGACTGTTTTGTGGACTGTCTTGTGTTGTTGTTGGGCTGCATGTTTTACTACTATTTTGTGGAGTATTGAGGAGGAAGGGTATGGATAAACACCACATAAATTAAGGGTGTTGGGCTAGTCGTTAATCGTAACATTTTTGGGTCGTTTGACACTACTACGGTGGTCGTTTTGTGTATGAAGAGATTGGGGTGAGTTGGGTTGTTTTGTAGTATTTTATGGTGTATATAAGGCCGGAAAATAATGTACATATGTTGTTGTTGTTGTTGTTTTGTTATTTGGTGTTATCTTCAATTTTGAGGAAGTAAGGATTATAGGGGAGATGCTGCCCGTTTTAATACAAAATAAGTGTGTCGTTCGTTGTGGGATAGTTGTACATTTTGTAACTTAATGATAGTATTATTATCATTGTTGTAGATTAAGGTGAAAAGAGGCGAGTTAAACTTGGTGATTGGTAATATTGTGATAAGGTATGTTAAGGCTAAACCTTTCTTTCATTTTGGCATGATCCAACAACTACATGTGTTTGATAACGAGACATAAAGAGAAGTTCATATTCCCGAATTTATGTACATTTTCTTAGTATCATAAGTTACAAAAGTATCCCTTATCGGGACTTCATATTCAGTTTAGTTTTGTCTTCTGTCAGCCAAGAAAGCAAAGAGTCTATATGTATGCAGTATTACAGTATTTTCTACACCATTGAGCTATAATCAATGGGCAAGCGCCCCTATTGGGAAACCTTTGATCAATTGGTGAGTTATATACTAAGACTATCGTGGCTGAGCACCTATGAGCGAGCCTAGAATGGTCAAGATACAGAGCCTAGTATGGCCGAGCACCTATGATCGAGCCTACTACGGTAGAGCAGTTGCACATACCGAGCCTTATAAGGTCGGACATCTATTTTACTTACTATATTGAGAGAGTTGAGTCAGTATCAGCAGGTAAGCATTCTTTAGATTGTCTTTGACTCCCAGCTACTTTCAGTTAATATATTATCAGTTCAGTTTTAGCTTTCAGTTATTCGGTTGCTTTACATACTCGGTACATTATTTTGTACTGACGTTCCTTTTGCCGAGGATGCTGCATTTCATGCATGTAGGTCCTCATTGACAGTTGGACACACCCTCCCAGCAAACAGAGTCAAACATCAGCTTGGTTGGTAAGCTCCACTTCCTATGGGTTACCAGGTCTAGACGTTGGAGTCCGTTTTTATTTATACAGATTTGATGGGTAGGTTGAGGCCTTGTCCCAACCATGGTACAGTTCAGTTATCTCTAGAGGCTTGTAGATGAGTCCTGTATATTTTGTATAACAGTAGATGTTCATGGCGGCTTCGTCGGCCTGCACAATTATATATATCATCTTTTGGGTATGTTTACCCCTCGTATGAGAGAGACGTTATTTTATGATGATTCAGAATATGACCTCATTGGCCTAAGTTGAGGGTTACCCTCCAGAGTTCACATTTACAGAGTGGTATGCTCGGGCCGAGTATGGCACCGGGTGCCATCCACGCCTCTTCAAGTTTGGGCGTGACAAACTTGGTATCAAAGCAGTTCTGTCCTAGGGAGTCTATAAGTCATTTCTAGTAGAGCATTGTTTATAGATGTGTTGTGTACCACATTATATAAACAGGAAGCTACAAGGCATTTAGGAGTTTGTTACCCTTCTTTCAAATCCACATCATACTATAGAGCTGAGTCATAAGAGTTCGAGCCAAGACTTATGTTTTCTAATTATAGAGATGCTCGCAATTTGAAAAATTACAGCTAGCGAGAGGGCTAATACAGCAACAGGCAAGGGCACTAGTAGAGAGTGAATTCTTGACAATGTGGCCTAGTTTGAGGCCCTATCAGATCGTGCATACCATGTGTGCGAATTTCCTACTAAAGACCCTAAGACGGGAATATCTAACCTACCTCGCGAATAGCAAGCCATGGGAGTATCATAAGGTAAAAGTATAAGTTTCAACAGGTAATAAATTCAAGGTGAAGAAGGGTACGAGGTACCCAGTTAATGAAGATTATTCGTATTTCCAATTCAGGCAGAGAAATATAAGGATTCTAAGTTACCTTCAACTGAAATAGAGGTATGTGCAATTGGCCACACCCATCTGAGGTATTCCCTATGGGAGCTAACATACATAGTTTATAAGAAGGATGGGATATCAGGATCCAGCTTGGGTTAGAGTAACCCAAAAAGGTGGATTGGGTAAGGGGAGCTAAAAGTGAAACAATGTTTTGTTGAAATTGTTAGAATAAAGTAATAAACATAGATATTAGCAGGAGAATAAGAAGAAAGTAAATGAAGCATTACATGTAAGATACGATAAAAGGGTGGTAATGGTAAATCATAATATGAAGGATGACATAGTTTATAGTCAAGTAAAGGAAAAGACAAGAGGTGACATGCCTTGAGACTATAAAAGAGTAAAAGACATAAAGTCATATCCTCATTTCGAGAAAATAAGTTGGCGACTCCACAGTAATTACCAGAAGGCTATGTTAGACCCTCGCGGAGTAGAGTGTTCTAGGGTGTGCATCGCGATCGCGTGGATAGAGTGGCGATCACACTGAATGGGTTATAAGTGGTGGGCATAATGTTTTAAAACCCATATTGCGAAATTTTCACCACTTTCCTCCATTGATAAACGAGTTGAGAGCTATTTAAGAGGGTTTGAAGAAGAAATCAAAGGGACTCAATCGGAGGTAAGGTTTCCAACTTCATAACTCATTTCTATATCGTTTTCTAAGTAATTAAACCGGAAAATTGTTGAAATAAAACCCAAAATTTGGGGAAGATAAGTGCATGGAAATTGGAATTTTCTATTGAGCATTTGAGTGGGAAATTGTGGTCCGATTTTAGTGTTGTTGGTATGTATAGAATCGTGAGAGGACGAGGATTCTAGGGATGTAAATTTTATCAAATTCTGAGATGTGGGCCCGGGGCTCGGATTCCCACCACAGATACTCCGAGCCCGCCACAGATACTCCAGCGGGACAGGCTCAGGCACCGACAGTGCCTATCATTATTCTGGGTCTTCAAGAGACCTTGGCTCAGATCTTCACAGTGTGTACCACCCTTGCTCAAGCAGTTTCCACTACTTCTCAGGTCGGAGGAGGCAGTCAGACTCTACTTGCCCGGACACCTCAGCAGGGTACTCAGTGCCATCAGACACCGGGGGCGGTTCCAGCCCAGCTGGTTGCTCCAGAATGCTACCGAATTGGTCCCTAATGATAGGGAGAGGGTTAGGAGGTTCGTGGATGGCCTCACTTATCAACTCTGCCTATTTATGACCCGGGAGAGAGTATCATATGCTACATTTGAGAAGGTTGTTGATATTGGTCGAGATATCGAGTCAGTTCGTCACCAAGAGCGAGAGGAGAGGGAGGCCAAGAGGCCTCGTGGATCGGGCGGTTCTAGTGGTTCTCCTTCTAGGGAGCAGTTTTAGCATGGTAGAGGATGTTCATTCAGGCGTCCTCAGTCAGTCCGCCCAGCCTATAGTGGTGCATCTTCGGGGAATGGTCCCCGTGGTTCTCAGGCAGGTCGTTCTTCATTCGGTGCCCTCCCAGCTCAGAGTGCAGCTCGAGCACCACCAGTGTAGAGTTCCTCTATGCATGATTCTTCTAGTGGCCACTCTGGTGTCAGGGGTTTCTATCAGTCCTTATCTCTAGCTCCGGGGAGTTACTTCGAGTGCGGAGAGTTTGGGAACATGTAGAGGCAGTGTCCACGTCGTCCTAGTGGTTCTTCTTAGCAGAGGGGCCAGCCCTCGACTTCAGCTCCAGTTACTTCACCACCCGCCCAGGCAGTCAGGGGTGGTAGTCAGTTAGCTAGAGGCCTCCCTAGAGGGGAAGGTCGAGCAGGTGGAGGTCAGGCCCGTATGTATGCATTTCCAGCCAAGCCAGATGTTATGGCCTCCGATGCAGTGATCGCAGGTATTGTTTCAGTCTGTTGCCGAGATGCTTTGGCTTTATTTGACCCTGGTTCTACATATTCCTATGTTTCTTCATATTTTCCCATTTTCTGGATATTCCCCGTGAGTCTTTAGTTACCTATGTTCATGTGTCGACTCTGGTGGGCGATACTGTTGTTGTAGACCGTATGTATCGGTCGTCTGTGATATCTATTGGGGGTCTGGAGACCCGAGTGGACCTACTGTTAGTCAGCATGGTTGATTTTGATGTGATATTGGGCATGGATTGGGTATCTCCGTGTCATGCTATTCTTGATTGTCACGCTAAGACTGTGACCTTAGCTATGCCAGATGTCTGAGGGTTGAGTAGAGAGGTTCCTTTTAGTATATTCCTAGCAGGGTGATTTCCTACCTGAAGGCTCAACATATGGTTGAGGGATGTCAGTGGTGAGACTCCCGCTATTGATTCGGTTCCTGTGGTCCGTGACTTTCCGGATGTGTTTCCTGCAGACCCGCCGGGCATGCCACCTGACAGGGACATTGATTTTGGTATTGACCTGGTGCCAGGCACCAAGCCTATTTATATTCCACCTTATCATATGGAACCAGCGGAGCTAAAGGAATTAAAGGATCAGTTTCAGGAACCCATAGATAAGGGGTTCATTTGGCCTAGTGTGTCACCTTGGGGTGTTCGTGAAGAAGAAGGATGGTTCTATGTGTATGTGTATTGATTATCGGCAGCTGAACAAAGTTACGGTGAATAACCGGTATCCCTTGCCTCGTATAGATGACTTGTTTGATCAGTTGCAAGGTGCCAGGATATTTTCCAAGATTGACTTACGTTCCGGTTATCATCAGTTGAAGATTCGGTGGCCAGACATCCCGAACACTGCTTTCAGGACTATATGGTCATTATGAGTTCCTAGTTATGTCCTTTGGGCTGACAAATGTCCCAGCAGCCTTTATGCACTTGATGCACAGTGTATTTCGGACTTATCTAGATTCTTTCGTCATTGTGTTTATTGACGATATCTTGGTGTATTCCCGATCTCGGGAGGATCATGAGTAGTATTTGAGAGTTGTGCTTCAGACCTTGAGAGAGAAGAGATTGTATACAAAATTTTTGAAGTGTGAGTTCTGGCTTGATTCAGTAGCATTCTTGGGGCACGTGGTGTCTAGTGAGGGTATTCAAGTTGATCCGAAGAAGGTAGAGGCGGTGCAGAGTTGGCCTAGACCTTCATCAGCTACTGAGATTCGTAGTTTGCTTGGTTTGGCAGGGTACTACCGTCGTTTCGTGGAGGGATTTTAATTTATTGCAGTACCTATGACTAGACTGACCCAGAAGGGTGCTCAGTTCAGGTGGACTGAGGAGTGTGAGGAGAGCTTTCAGAAGCTCAAGTCATCTTTGACTACAGCTACGGTATTGATTTTGCATACGGGGTCAGGTACTTATACAGTTTACTATGATGCTTCGAGAGTTGGCCTTGGAGAGGTTTTGATGAAGGATGGTAGGGTGATTGCCTACGCATCCAGATAGTTGAAGGTGCACGAGAAGAATTATCCAGTGCACGATCTTGAGCTAGAAGCTATTGTTCACGCCTTGAAGATTTGGCGTCATTATTTGTATGGAGTGCATTGTGAGATTTTCACTGACATCGTAGTTTGCAGCATCTGCTTAAGCAGAAGAATCTGAATTTGCGTCAGAGGAGGTGGTTGGAGCTTCTCAAGGATTATGACCTCACTATTTTATATACTCCGGGGAAGGCCAATGTAGTGGCCGATGCCCTGGGGAGTCTAGCCTACCTTCCAGTAGCAGAGCGGCCATTAGCACTTGATGTTCAGGATTTAGCGGGTCACTTGGTGAGATTGGATCTATCAGCGCCTCCACAAGTATTGGCTTGTGTAGCCTCCAAGTCTTCTCTTTATGATCAGATTAGAGCACGCCAGTATGATGATCCGCACTTTCTCGTTCTTCAAGACAGGGTCCGTCGCGGTGATTCCAGGGATGTGGTTATTGGTGATGATGGGGTCATGAGGATGCAGGGCCGGATTTGCGTGCCCAATATAGATGGGCTTCGAGATTTGATTCTAGTTGAGGCCCATAGTTCGCGGTATTCCATCCATCTGGGTGTCGCGAAGATGTATCAGGATCTGCGACAACATTATTGGTGGAGGCGGATGAAGAAAGATATTGTTGATTTTGTGGCTAGTGTCTCAACTGTTAGCAGGTCAAGTATGAGCACCAGAGACCAGGTGGATTGCTTCAGAGATTTGATATTCCGGAGTGGACATGGGAGCGGATCACCATGGACTTCGTAGTTGGGCTCCCACGGACTTCGAGGAGGTTTGATTCTATATGGGTTATCGTGGATCGGCTGACCAAGTCCGCGTACTTCATTCTTGTTGGTACTACTTATTCTTCGGAGCGGTTAGCTGAGATTTATATCCGGGAGATTGTCCGATTGCATGGGGTTCCAGTTTCTATCATCTCTGATAGAGGTACTTAGTTCACATCTTAGTTTTGGAGAGTCGTACAGAGAGAGTCGGGTACTCAGGTCGAATTGAGCACGCGTTTCATCCTCAGAACGACAGGCAATCGGAGCGTACTATTCATATTTTGGAGGATATGTTGTGTGCCTGTGTCATTGATTTTGGGGGTTCATGGGACCACTTTCTAACACTCGAGGAGTTTGCATATAATAATAGTTATCAGTCGAGCATCCAGATGGCTCCGTATGAGGCTTTATATGGTAGGAAGTGCAGATCACCGGTTGGTTGGTTCGAGGCGGGCGAGGCTAGGCTATTGGGCACAGACCTGGTTCAGGATGCGTTGAGTAAGGCAAAGTTGATTCAGGAGCGGCTTCGCATGGCGCAGTCTAGGAAGAAGAGTTATGCTGACCGGAAGGTCCGAGATTTGTCTTTCATGGTTGGGGAGAAGGTGCTGCTTAAGGTGTCACCCACGAAGAGTGTTATGAGGTTCGGGAAGAGGGGAAAGTTGAGTCCCAGTTTCATTGTGCCATTTGAGGTTCTTCAGAAGATTGGGGAGGTGGCTTATAGACTTGCCTTGCCTCCCAGCTTATCGAGTATTCATCTGGTGTTCCATGTTTTGATGCTCCGGAAGTATGGTGGTGACCCGTCTCATGTTTTGGACTTCAACACGGTTCAGCTCGAGGGTGATATGTCATATGAGGTAGAGCTAGTGGCTATTTTGGGTCGTCAGGTCAGAAAGTTAAGGTCTAAGGATATAGCTTCAGTGAAGGTTCAGTAGAGAGGACAGCCGGTGGAGGATGCCACCTGGGAGACCGAGCGGGAGATGCGAAGCATATATCCTCACTTATTCGAGACTCCAGGTATATTTCTAGACCCGTTCGTGGGCGAACGTTTGTTTAGGAGGGGGAGGATGTAACGACCCGTCGGTCGTTTTGTGAGATTAGCCCTGTTTCCCCCGTTTCTACTTTATCATACATTTTTTAGCCTATTTATGTTGTGTTGGGTCGGTTGGGTCGGTTGGTTCGGGTTCGGAGTGGTCGTGGTGAGAATTAAGACACTTAGTCTCTTAAATTAGCTTAATAGTTGAAAAAGTCAACTAGGAGTTGACTTATTGGTAAACGACCTCGGAATTCAGATTTTATGGCTCGGATAGCTTCTCTAGGTGATTTGGTACTTAGGAGTGTGTTTGGAATGGAGTTTTGATGTCCGGTGTAGAATCAGGCATGAATTGGCGAAAGTTAGTTTTTGACGATTTCCGATCGGTAGTGGAAAATAGGATATCGGGGTCTGAATGGGATTCTGGAAGTTGGAACAGGTTCGTAATTTCATTTTGGATATTTGTGCAAATTTCCAGGTCAATCAGATGTGTTTTGGTTGGTTTCGGCATCATTGGTGAAATTTAGAAGTTACAAAGTTCATAGGCTTGAATTTGATGTAATTTTGGTGTTTTCGTGTTGTTTTTGGTGTTTCAAAGGCTCGACTAAGTTTTAATGATGTTATGGGGTGTGTTTGTAGGATTGGTTGAGGTCCCGAGGGCCTCGGGTGTCTTTCAGATGCTCAAACAGGCAATTTTTTGCCTTAAAAGTCTGTTGTTTTCTGGTGTTTTAGCAGCAGTGATTTCTTCAATGCGATCGTGTGTATTCATCCGCGATCGCATAGAGTAAAAGAGTGGGGCAGGCATTTTGTTCTATGCGATCGCGTGGTTAGTTTTGCGATCACATAGGTTGATCAGGTAAAGCAGTGTGATCGTGTGGGCTTTGGTGCGATCGCGTAGAGGTTCTAAGACGCGTGTGTGGGATGGTCTTTTGTTCTATGCGATCGCATGTGTTGGTGTGCGATCGCGTAGAGTGGTCAGGGGTGTGCATCGTGATCGCGTGGCTAGATTCGTGATCGCACTGAAAGGATTATAAGTGTTGGGCAGAATGTTTTAAAGCCCATTGTTGCGAAATTTTCACCACTTTCCTCCATTGATAAACGAGTTGAGAGCTATTTGAGAGGGTTTGAAGAAGAAATCAAAGGGGCTCAATTGGAGTTAAGGTTTCCAACTTCATAACTCGTTTCTATATCTCTTTCTAAGTAATTAAACCGGAAAATTGTTGAAATTAAACCCAAAATTTGGGGAAGATAAGTGCATGGAAATTGGAATTTTCTTTTGAGGATTTGAGTGGGCAATTGTGGTTCGATTTTAGTGTTCTTGGTATGTATAGAATCGTGGGAGGACGAGGATTCAAGTGATGTAAATTTTATCAAATTCTGAGACGTGGGCCCAGCGCTCATGTTTGGCAGAATTTCGAGAATTGTATCTAAATTGATAGTTTTTGATTGGGCTTTGTTCCTTTAGCGTATATTGATGATGTTAAACTGCTTTTGATTAGATTCGGAGAAATCGGGAGCCAATTTGAGGGGAAAGAGCATCACGGATTAGTATTGTGTCCCGGTAGAGATAAGTAATGGTTATAAATCTTGTCCTGAGGGTATGAAACCATAGACTTCATAATTCTCACTATTTTTGGAATGGCGCACATGTCGGATGACGAGTATGTGGCGCGCACTGATTTTTGGATTGGACTTGGTCCTCTCCGCGGCAACTATTGAGTTGCGTATTTTACTCTAAATCATACGTTAAATTGTGTTCTAAAAACTATTGCTATATTTGGCCCATAAGCCATGTTTGGGGCCTCGTGCCAACTTGTTTAGACCCCTTGGGGGCTTTTTACTGCTATTTCCTCACTGTTGATTCATGATTTACACTCACTCATATTATTCTTAACTGTTTTCGAAACGCAGCCTTATTTACACTATTTTGAGATATAAAATGATGTTTTAAGTTGAGTAACCTGTTTTACTGATACGCCCGAGGGGCTTTTGAGAGGTTGTTACTGAGTGAGGCCGAGGGCCTAATTGTGAGGTTATGAAATGCCACGAGGTGGCTTGATATTAGCGCTTGGGCTGAAGGAGCCCCTCTGGAGTCTGTACACACCCCCAGTGAGCGCAGGTACCTACTGAGTGCGAGTGCCAAGTGACGAGTGATTAGGAGGCATGAGTAACATTGAGGAGGAGCCGGTAGCCATATTAGACTGGCAGGTGCGACAGTTGAGATAGAAGAGTTATCCTTCGGTTCGTGTTCAGTGGAGAGGTCAGCCTCTTGAGGCAGCTACTTGGGAGTCTGTGCCCGATAACCGGAGGCGTTATCCCCACATTTTCCCCGATTCAGGTACTTTTCTATGTCCGTTCGAGGACAAAAGGTTGTTTTAGAGGTGGAGATAATGATGACCCAAAAGGTCATCTTGTGAAAATTTAGCAAAGACTGTGTTCCTAGACCCCGAACGCCTCCGTTAATCTCACCTCGATGTGCGTGCACAGCCCGAGCGCGTAGTCGGGAAGTGTTTATGTGAAAATGTGTTGAACAGTTGAATTTATGATAGTTAATGGAATAAAGTTGACTTTGGTCAACATTTGGGGTAAACGGACCCGAGCGTATGCCCGGAATCGAATTCCGAGGTCGCAAGTCCGAGAAATGAATTTTTAAAGAAATTGTTCTGAAAATAAGAAAGACTTTTGAAAATGAACTTTGATGTGAAATCTGTGTTACCGAACTCGTATTATGATTCCGGAGCCCAGAAAAGGTTCAATATGTGTTATATGAGTTATCTGTAAAATTTGGAAAGAAACGGACTTGGTTTGACGTGTTTCGGATCAAAATTGGAGAATTTAGAAGTTTATGAAGATTGAGGAAATTCTATGGATTTTTGAATTTAATTCTTTTTTTGTGTTATTTTAGTGGTTTAATTACTCGAATAAGTTCGTAGGATGATTTTGAAGTCGTGACTCGTGTGTATATTTGGTTTTGAGCCCCGAGGGCTTGGGTGAGTTTCGGGTAGGTGTCGGGGTGCAAAAGAGTTGGAAAGAATCTGGTTTTTTATCTGTTTCTGGTGTTTTGTGTTTTGCTCTCCGCGATCACGGTGTGACTCACGCGATCGCGATGTGTCTATGGTTGGGGATTGGGAAATTACCATACGCGAATGCAGGGCCTAGGACGCGATCGAAGAGCCTGAGGATAGTGCTCTACGCGATCGCGGGGGGCCTCACGCGATCGCATAGTGTTAAAGGGATCTGGGGGCTGGGTGCTATTTTGCTCACGGAGAACGCAACCTCCGTGTCACGATCGCGATAGTCCGGTGTTGTCATACTCTGCGATCACAGTCCCTCTTCGCGAATGCGATGGTCAGTGTCCAGTACTCTCCGCGATCGCAGCCCTCTCTTCACGATTGCGAAGGCTTATTTCCCAGTCATTTTAATGCCTTAAAAAATGCTATTTCGGGATTTCTCACCCTCTCCTTCTTCTCCAAGCCCCATAGCCGAGTTCCAAGCTACTCTTCCTCCATAACTTCATAGGTAAGTGTTCTTAACTCCATTTTCTTTCATTTTCATCAACTATTATTAGATTCTAGGCCTAAAATCATGGATTAAAGGTAAAAATTGGGGGTTTTGGGTAGAGTTAGGGCTTTTGGAATTTTGGGGAGTTCAACCTCGTTTAGGGGTCAGATTTCAAAAAAAATTGTATATTCGGGCTCGTGGGGGAATGGGTGATCGGGTTTTGGTCCGAACCTCAGGTTTGGACCAAGCGGGCCCGGGGTCGAATTTTGGTATTTTTGGAAGAATGATGGGAAATGCATATTTAGGCTTTGGGATTGAATTATTGAGTCATTATTGATATTGTTGAGTCGATTATGTCTAGATACTATCGTTTCGGAGTTGGATTCGAGAGGGAAAACAGTGCTAGAGGCTTGATTTGGATTCTTGGAATCGAGGTAAGTGTTTTGCCTAACCCTAGCTTGAGGGAATAGGTGTTGAGTCATATGTGCTACGTGTTATTATCATGTTCAATGTATAGGTGAGGTTACGAGTACCTATACCTTGTTTTCAAGCATGCCCGTGAGTCATATTTTATGGTATATGTGTTTTTCTTCGATATCCACCATGTTATGAAGTAGCTTCTATTTTGGAGATTATTCAATTGTTGGAAATACTTGGTTGTGAACATTGTTTATTAGTTGTTCGGTTGAGGATTATTTGGTTATGTTGTATGTTCAGTGAGATTGGTTATAGCTGGGTCCCTTGCCGGGACGGTGATATTTCTGTTATTGTTCCCTTGCCGGGATATAGTAAATTATGGTTTGTATTGTGGTTCTTCCTTGCCAAATTGTTGTTCTGGTTATTGTTGGGTGAGGAAGAGTGTAAATTACGAAGGGTTATGCCGTTCCATAATTTATTTTTAAAAGCACGAAGGTTAATGTCGTGTCGATATTATGAGTTTAAAATCACGAAGGGTGATGTCGTGCCATGATATGAGAGATAATGCACGAAGGATAATGTCGTGCCATGATATTGTGAGGTAAAAGCACGAAGGGTGATGTCGTGCACTTGTTTGGTGAGAATTAGAGTAAAGCACGAAGGGTGATGTCGTGCACTTGTTTTGGTGAGAATGAGAGTAAAGCACAAAGAGTGATGTCGTGCACTTGTTTGTTCTCTGTTGGTATTCTAATACCAGACGGTTGCCATGTTCTATTACTCGATAAGTGTTTTTTCCCTTTGTACCCTGGCATGTTCTTCCCGTATTTGTACTTAACTGTTTACTTCCTGCCGTTATTTCTATTATATATTATTGAATTGCACAGGTGTTTATTATTTGTCGTGTCCTAGCCTCGTCACTACTTCGCCGAGGTTAGGCTCGGCACTTACTCAGTACATGGGGTCGGTTGTACTGATGCTACACCTGCACTTCTTTATGTTGTGCAGATTACGGTACCTGACCCGGTGGACAGTGATCGAGGGAGTGTCCTTCAGTCCACAGGCGACACTGAGGTAGTCCTGCAGGCGTCCGCAGGCCTTGGCATCCCCTCCTATCTCATTCCTTTTTATTTATGTCTTCTCTTGTACTTCCAAGACAGTTGTATTGTTTTGTTCAACCTTTGTTTTTAGTAAAAATCTTAGACTGTTCGTGAATTTGTGACACTAGTCTTGGGGGTATGTTTAAGTAAATTTTGTACGAATTATTATTTAAGATGTTGAATTTCTTACCTTCCGCTTTCTCATATCTATTTGTTCTTATATGTCACTTTTAAAAATGCTAAACAACAAAGGAATAAACCGGAATAATTAGTAACGTTGGCTTGTCTAGCAACTTCAATGTTAGACGCCATCACGACCTGAAGGTGGGATTTCGGATCGTGACATTATATCTCCATGGTGCTACGAAAAAGTACTAGCACGAAAGCAGTAAACAAGGCAGCATCAAACAACTTCCATTACGGCTGGAGATGGACCTTTGCAAGTAGTGGATTTTTGGGTTTTCCACTTCTTGTATTGTCTTTATTTCTTAGTGAGACCCGTGGAAGAGGAAATAGCATCCCTTAAGATGTTGATAAAATGTGGAGCATAAGCAGAGCTACAGATATTGGCAGGCATGATAGAAAATGAAGGCAAGAGGAATAGGAAGAAACTGCCACACTCGCCCCTTTTACTGCTTAACATAGTGGCTCAAATTTTCCAGCAAGTGTTGGGCTTACTCAATACTATTCTTTGGACTATTACTTATGCAGTTAGCTAGATGCACATATAATGCCTCCTTCGTCGCACCACTTATTGTCAGAGTCGTTCGCACTAGCAGTGCTTTCAGATGTAAAAAAATATGCACATGACTTATTTGTTAGCTTCATTAAGGACTAAAATCTCATATTTACTTTATTGTTTTGAAAATAACTCATACACTAACGTTAATCTCTCTAGTATGAACATAAACTCTCTTAATATAATATTCGTAATAAGGTTTATTTACTTTGAAATATATCCATGCTCGGGGTGTGGAGGATGAGTTAATGTAGGTTTAATCTTTTCTCGTTTGGCATGTGCCAAATTAGTTGCTGGAAATATAAGTGTTCAAGGTTAGCATTATCCAACTAACCATTATTATCATTTGCTATGTTCTGAATTAGGAAATATCATAATATATAGTTTAAAATCTTCTGTGCTTCATATTGCATGTCACATTTAAACAAGTTACAATCTTGCAGGTGATTCACATTATATTGAGTGAGCTCAATGTAGTAAAGGCACCAAAATGGATTTCACTTGCTTATAACTCCATGGTGCTATGGAGAAGTACTAGCACGAAAGCAATAAAGATGTCAGCATCTCACAACTTCCATTACGGTTAGAGATTGTCCTTTGCCTGTAGTGGGTTTTTGGCTTTGCCACTTCTTGTTGTCTTTCATTCTTAGTGAGACCCCGTGGTTTCTCATTAGGAAATGGAATATGGAGGAGGAAATATCGTCTCTTAAGACGTTGAGAAAATGTAGAGCAGAAGCAAAGCTGCAAACGTTGGCAGGCATGACGGAAAATGAAGGCAAGAGGAAAAGGAAGAAGCTGACACACTCGCCCCTTTTACTGCTTTACATAGTGGCTAAAATTTTCCAAAAAGTGTTGGACTTGGACTCAATACTATTCTTTGGACCATTACGTCTACAGTCAGCTAAATACACCTACAATTCCTCCTATGTCACTCCACTCATTGCCGGAAATGTTCGCCCTAGCAGTGCTTTCAGTAACCCGATCCTCAAAGCTTAGTAGAATCCGAAATACAATTTATCAAAGTCTTGTACAAATGAACTCGGCTCTTATCAGTTAACCAATCCCTAAGTGAAATGTAAAACAACCGAATAACTTGCACAGTCAGAAAGAAACGCATAAGTGCATATATTGATGCGGCGTGCATCCCGATCCCACATATCCTCCCTTATTCCTCCTTAACAATTACATTAACACTAAATGATATATATATATATATATATATATATTGTGGCGTGCAACCCGATCCCACCCATCCTCCCTTATTCCTCCTTAAAAACTACAATAACAGTAAATAATATTTAATATGTATGTATATATATATATACACACACATATATATGTTGCAGCGTGCAACCCGATCCCACCAATCCTCCCTTATTCCTCCTTACAATTACAATAATAGTAAATAATATTTAATATGATGCGGCACGCAACCCGATCCCACCAGTACTCCCTTATTCTCCTCAATATATCACCCTTATTCCTCATGTTGCGGCGTGCAACCCGATCCCACTTGTCCACCCTTTATACATATTTTGCGGCGTGCAACCCGATCCCACTAATCCTCCCTTATTCCTCCTTAACAATTNCCCCTCCAGGAGTCTGTACACCCCCAATGAGTGCAATAGATTATTATATTGATCGGGCTGCACGCCGCAGCGTATGCTATAAGGATCGGGCTACATGTTGTAGCAATATATATATATATATATATATATATATATATATATATATATATATATATATATTGCGGCGTGCAACCCGATCCCACAAATCCTCCCTTATTCCTCCTTAACAATTATAATAACAGTAAATAATATTTAATATGTTGCGGTGCGCAACCTGATCCCAACAGTCCTCCCTTATTGCTCCTTAATATATCACCCTTATTCCTCCTGTTGCGGCGTGCAACCCGATCCCACATGTCCACCCTTATTACTCATGTTGCGACGCGCAACCCGATCCCACTTGTCCACCCTTATTACTCATGTTGCAACGCGCAACCCGATCCACCAAACATTAGTTTAAATCAACAACAACAACCAATCCACAACTCAATTACCAGAATTTCTACTAACAAAAGTATGAGTACACGACAACAAAAGAATCACGTAAAAATCAAAGTAATACAACAACCTTTACAAAAACAACAAGACATGTTAGGAACGTGATAACTACACAAGTAATCACAACAATTTAGACATGTAGTATATATGCACAGAGTCATAGAGGAACTCACAATTAATAAGTAACAAAACAACAAGGAAGGCAATAACTTCAACTAAGGAAAATAAGGCCAAACAACGAGAAAGAGGTAAATAAATACTAACAACATCATATAGAGCATGTAAGTGTAGCCTAACAACAAGATACCACATATTATGACAATTTGATCAAAGGCATGGAAAAATACTAGACAATATAACCGGTCAACACCACATATAAACTGTGTACCCACTTGTCACCTTGCGTACATAGCTTTCACATATCGAGATAGCACAAGTGACTCAATTCCTAAGTGGTTGTTTCCCCCACACAATGTTAGGCAAGATACTTACCTCAATACGTAAAATCCTACTCCGGGATGCCCTCGTCTCTGGACTCGGTCTCCAAAATCTCCAAAACTAACCATAATCATATTAATACCATCAACATAGGATAAAGAATCGAATTCCACAATAAAAACTACAAGATATGCCAAAAGTCCGAAATCGGCCAAAACCCGGCCCTGGGCCCATGTCCCGAAACTAGTCAAAAATGACAGAATTAGAAACCTTGTTCTCTCCCGTGTCTAACCACATAAAATTCGTCAAAATCGGACTCCGTTGGGTCCCTCAAATCCTCACCTCAAACTCTCAAAACTCAAGCCCTAACTCCCTCAATTTCACTTTGAAATCGTCAATCAAATCCCAAAAATGAAGATGGATTCATAAATTATAACCAAAACCAAGTATAGAACACTTACCGCAATCGATATGGTAAAAATAGCCCAAATCCGAGCTCCCCAACTCAATATATGACCGAATGAACAAACCCTTATTTTATATATTTTTCTACCAGCTATTCTGCCTCGTTTCTCATGAATGATCTCGAAACTCACCTTTTATCCTCCAATAGATTTTTGTGAAATTATAGTCAAATTAGGCTTTTGAATCACTCAATTTGAACTTATAATGAAGGAGATATGTTGGTTTCAATATTTGCAAATAATGCAGATTTTTAAATACGCGGCCAACGGAAATTTCTCAATTAATCTGAAAAATCTGACAACCTAATTCTTAGTAAAATGACCATAAAATCCTCATACGATGTCCAAATTTGACGACTCCTTTTTATACAGGTCCATAATTAGAATACGAATTTAATGTTTTAATCAAAAAAGAAATCGGAGCTTATTTTTTCAATATGATATCATTTATGCTTGAAGAAACGACGCTGAAACATATCAAATCAACTCGGAATGAACTCAAATTTTGCACACAAGTCCTAATACAATATACGGAGCTAATTGTGCCCTAAAACTATCGAGTGAAGTGCAAATTCTCAAAAAGACAGGTCAAGTCATTATATTATAACTCCATAGTGTTATGGATAAGTACTAGCAAGAACGCAGTAAACATGGCAGCATCTCAAAACTTCCAGTAGTGGGTTTTTGGCTTTGCCATTTCTTGTTGTCTTTCTTTCTTAGTGATACCCCTAGTTTTCTCATTAGGAAATGGCGTATGGAGGAGGAATATCATCCCTTAAAATTTTTAGAAAATGTAGGGCATAAGAAAAGTTGCAAATGGCCGAAGGCATGACGAAAAATGAAGGCAAGAGGAAAAAGAAGAAACTGACACACTCGCACCTTTTACTGCTTAACATAGTGGCTCAAATTTTCCAAAAAGTGTTGGACTTGGACTCAATACTATTCTTTGGACCATTACGTCTACAGTCAGCTAGATACACCTACAATGCCTCCTATGTCGCTCCACTCATTGACGGAGTTGTTAGCCCTAGCAGTGTTTTCAGATGGAAAAAGATGCACATACCATGCATATGACTCATTGTTTAGCTTCTTTAAGGACTAAAATCTCATATATATTTCATTGTGGTGAAAAAAACTCATCCCGTAACATTAATGTCTTCGGTACGCCCATAAATTCTCTTAATATAATATTCGTAATAAGGTTTGTTTTCTTTGAAAAATATCCATGCACGTGTCGTGATGGATGAGTTAATGTAGGTTTATTTTTTTCTCCTTTGGATTGTGCCAAATTAGTTACTTGAAATATGAGTATTCAAGGTTAGTATTATCCAACTAACAATTGTTAGCATTTGCTATGTTGTTAAATAGGAAATATCAGAATATATAGTTTAAAATTTTTGTTTCTTCATATTGCATGTCACAATTAAACAAGATACAATCTAGCAGGTGATTGATTATATTAAGATAGATAAATGTTAGAAAGACACCAAAGAGGATTTCCCTTGCATATAACTCCATGGTGGTATGGGGAAGTACTAGCACGAAAGCAGTCAACATTTAAACATCTCACAACTTCCGTTATGGTTGGAGATGGTCCTTTGCAAGTAATGGATTCTTGGCTTTTCCACTTCTTGTATTGTCTTTATTTCTTAGTGAGACACCGTGGTTTCTCATTAAGAAATGGCGTATGGAGGAGGCAATATCACCCCTTAAGATGTAGAGCAAATTTAGAGCAAAAGCAGCGCTGCAGATGTTGGCAGGCATGATGGAAAATGAAGGCAAGAGGAATAGGAAGAAACTACCACACTCGCCTCTTTTACTGCTTAATGTAGCAGCACAAATTTTCCAGCAAGTGTTGGGCTTACTCAATACTATTCTTTGGACCATTACATCTGCAATTATCCAGATACACCTATAAGGCCTCCTACGTCGCACCACTCATTGCCGGCGTTGTTCGCCCTAGCAGTTCTTTCAGATGAAAAAAGATACACATAACATGCACATGACTCATTTGTTAACTTCTTTAAGGATTAAAATCTCATATTTGCCTTATTGTTGTGAACAAAACTTATCAAGTAACATTAATCTCTTTAGTATGCACAAAACTTCTCTTAATATAATAATTGTAATAAGGTTTATTTACTTTCAAATATATCCATGACCAGGTCATGGAGGATGAGTTAATGTAGGTTTAAGTTTTTCTCCTTTGCCTTGTGTCCAATTAGTTACTGGAAATATGAGTATTCAAGGTTAGTATTATCCAACTAACCATTATTAACATTTGTTATGTTGTGCAATAGGAAATATTAGAATATATAGTTTAAAATTTTTTGTTCTTCATATTGCATGTCACAGTTAAACAAGTTACAATCTAGCAGGTGATTGATATTAAATTGTGACAGATCAATGTTAGAAAGGCACCAAATAAGATTTCCCTTGCATATAACTCCATGGTGGTATGGGAAAGTACTATCACGAAAGCAGTCAACATTGAAGCATCTCACAACGTCCGTTGTAGTTGGAGATGGTCCTTTGTCAGTATGGGGGTTTTGGATTTGCCACTTCTTGTATTGTCTTTCTTTCTTAGTGAGACCCCGTGGTTTCTCATTAAGAAAGGGTGTATCGAGGAGGAAATAGAATCCCTTAAGATGTGAAGGAAATGTTGAGCAAAAGCAGAGCTGTAGATATTGGCATGCATGATGGAAAATGAAGGCTAGAGGAAAAGGAAGAAACTTCCACACTCGACCTTTTTACTACTTAACATAGTGGCTCAAATTTTCCAGCAAATGTTGGGCTTACTCAATACTATTCTTTGGACCATTAGTTCTGTAGTCAGCTAGATACACCTATAATGCCTCCTCCGTCTCTCTACTCATTGCTGGAGTTGTTCGCCCTAGCAGTACTTTCATATGTAAAAAGATGTACATAACATTCACATGACTCATTTGTTGGCTTGTTTAAGAACTAAAATCTCATATTTTCTTTATTGTTGTGAAACAAACTCATCAAGTAACATTAATATATCTAGAATGCACATAAATTAATCATATTTTCTCCTTTGGATTGTTCCAAATTAGTTACTGGAAATATGAGTGTTCAAGGTTAGTATTAACCAACTAAACATTATTAGAATTTGCTAAGTTATGAAATAGTAAATATCAAAATATATAGTTTAAAATATTTTGTGCTTCATATTGCATGTCACACTTAAACAAGTTACAATCTTGCAAGTGATTCACATTATAATGAGTGAGATCAATGTTGGAAATGCACCAAAGTGGATTTCCCTTACTTATAACTCCATATTTCTATGGGGAAGTAATATCACGAAAGCAGTAAACATTAAGCATCTCACAACTTCCATTACGGTTGGAGATGGTCCTTTGCTAGTAGTAGGTTTTTAGCTTTGCCGCTATTTGTTGTCGTTCTTTCTTAGTGATACCCCATGGTTTCTCATTACGAAATGATGTATGGAGGAGGAAATATCGTCCCTTAAGATGTTGAGAAAATATAGAGCAGAAGCAAAGTTGCAAATTTTGGCAGGCATGACGGAAAATGAAGGCAAGAGGAAAAGGAAGAAACTGACACACTCGCCCCTTTTAATGCTTTACATAGTGGCTCAAATATTCCAGCAAGTGTTGGACTTACTCAATAATATTCTTTGGACCATTACTTCTGCAGTCAGCTAGATACACCTATAATGTCTCCTCCGTCGCTCCACTCATTTCCGGAGTTGTTTGCCCTAGCAGTGCTGTAAAAAGATGCACATGACTTATTTTTTAGCTTTTTTATGGACTAAAATCTCATATTTTCTTTATGGTTTTAAAAACACTTGTCAACTAACATTAGTATCTCTAGTATGCACATAAATTCTCTTAATATAACATTTGTAATAAGGTTTATTTACTTTTAAATATATCCATGCTCGGGTCATGGAGGATGAGTTAATATAGGATTAATATTTTCTCCTTTGTCTTGTGCCCAATTAGTTACTGGAAATATGAGTGTTCAACGTTAGAATTATCCAACTAACCATTATCAGCATTTTCTATGTTGTGAAATAGGAAATATCATAATATATAGTTTAAAATATTTGTCATGTTGCATGTCACACTTAAATAAATTACAATCATGGAGGTGATTCACAATATATTGAATGATATCAATGTTGGAAAGGCACCAAAGTGGATTTCCCTTGCTTATAACTCCATGGTTCTATGGGGAAGTACTAGAATGAATGCAGTAAACATGGTAAACATGGTAGCATCTCACAACTTCCGTTACGGTTGGAGATGGTCCTTTGCCAGTAGTGGATTTTTGGCTTTGCCACTTCTTGTTGTCTTTGTTTCTTAGTGAGACCCTGTGGTTTCTCATTAGGAAAGGGCATAGGGAGGAGGAAATAGTGTTCCTTTAGATGCTGAGAAATTTAGAGCAGAAGCAGAGCTGCAGATGTTGGCAGGCATGATGGAAAATGAAGGCAAGAGGAAAAGGAAGAAACTGCCACACTCGCCCATTTTACTAATTAACATAGTGGCTCAAATTTTCCAACAAGTGTTGGGCTTGAACTCAATACTATTTTTGGACCATTACATCTGCAGTCAGCTAGATACACCTATAAGGCTTTCTACGTCGCTCCACTCATTGCCGGAGTTGTTCGCCCTAGCAGTGCTTTCAGATGAAAAAAGATGGACATAACATGCACATGACTCATTTATTAGCTTCTTTAAGGACTAAAATCTCATATTTTCTTTATTGTTGTGAAAACAACTCATCAAGTAACATTAATCTCTCTAGAATGAACATAAATTTTCTTAATATAATATTCTTAATAAGGTATATCCATGCCCGAGTCTTGGAGGATGAGTTAATGTAGATTTAATCTTTTCTCCTTTGGCTTGTGCCAAATTAGTTGCTTGAAACATGAGTGTTCAAGGTTAGTATTATCCAACTAACCATTATTAGTATTTTCTATGTTGTGAAATGAGAAATATCATAATATATAGTTTAAAATCTTTTGTGCTTCATATTGCATGTCATACTTAAACAATTTACAATCTTGCAAGTAATTCAAATTATATTGAGTGAGATCAATGTTGGAATGGAACCAAAGTGGATTTCCCTTTCTTATAACTTCATGTTGCTATGCGGAAGTACTAGCACAAAAGTAGTAAACATGGCAGCATCTCACAACTTCCGTTACGATTGGAGATGGTCCTTTTCCAGTAATGGGTTTTTGGCTTTTCCACTACTAGTTGTCTTTCTTTATTAGTGAGACCATGTGGTTTCTCATTAATAAAGAGCTTATGCAGGAGGCAATATCTTCCCTTAAGATGTTGAAGAAATGTGGAGCAAAATCAAAGCTGCAAATGTTGGTAGGCATTATAGAAAATGAAGGTAAGAGGAAAAGGAAGAAACTAACACACTCGTCCCATTTACCGCTTTACATAGTGGCTCAAATTTTCCAGCAAGTGTTGGGCTTAGACTCAATAATATTTTTGGACCATTACATCTGCAGTCAGCTAGATACACCTATAATGTGTAACTACACCGTATGTCGTTTTGAGAGTTATAGCTCAGATCCCTTAATACCTGCTTTGCCCATGTCTATTTTTACTTTTGGGACTTGTCAAAACGTTGAGCGGTGAAATCCGAAGAGTTTTTGAACACATAGTCCTTATATGTGAGTTAAATCTTGAGAAATCGGGTCGCATTTGGAACTATGTGAAGACGGGTATGGAATGGGATTACATCGATTCCTTTAGCTCCATTGGGTGATTTCAGAGTTAGGAGCGTGTCCGGAATGTGTTTTCGAGGTCTGTAGTAGATTTAGGCTTGAATTGGCGAAAGTTAGAAATTCGGCGATTTCGGCCAAAAGCTAAAATTTTGATATCGGGCTCGGAATCAAATTCCGAGAGTGGTTGTAGGTCCATTGTGTCATTTGTGACCTGTGTGTAAAATTTGAGGTCATTCGGACTAGTTTTGATATGTTTCAGCATCGGTTGTAGATTTTCAAATTTTCATTAGTTCTTAGGCTTAAATCCATGTATAATTGGTTATTTTGGTGTTAGGTGATGTGTTTTGGAGGATCGACTAAGTTTAGATAAGGTATTAGGACTGGTTGGTAAATTTTGTTGAGGTCCCGGGGGCCTCGGGGATGTTTCAGATGCTCAATGGGTGATTTTTGAAACTTGGAAAACAGCTGAACCATTGTTGGCTCTGGTGTCTCGCACCTATGGACGGGAAACCGTAGGTACGGACACGCAAGTGTGGAAGAGGGGATCTCAGATGCGGTCTTGGTCACGGTCAAACAATTCTCGCAGGTGCGGTCTCGATTCCGCAGGTGCGGCCCCAATCCTTTTAGTGAGTTTTTGCACCTGTGATGGATTTTTCGTAGGTGCGGGACCACAGGTGCGGTCCAAAGGGAGCAGGTGCGGGATCACTGGGCAGTTTATATCAAATTCGAGGGCTTGAAATTCATATCTTCTAAAAATGATTTGGAGCTCCGGAGTAGGCGATCTGGAGTGGAATTTGAGGACTTCCCCTTAGGATATTTTAATATTGTTTCATGTTGTTTGGGAGCCGTGTACGTGAGGTGACGAGTACGTACACGGGCCATTGTTGATAAAACTCCATTTTCCCCTCCATGACTTAAATCATTTCATTCCTATTTCACTGTCTCATGTATTGACTATGTAGTTTAGAATAGGAAGTAGCATATCTACCTGTTTTACTTGAACTTCCCCTAGTTGTTACTGTGTGCACCATGTTTAGATAGTTTTATCCATATTTTTGCGAGTGATTTTCCTGAACTGTTATAAATAAAAAATTGTATCTGGTATTTGTACTGCATTGCATATTTAAATTGGGACTATGGGCGAGATTCCGGGAGCTTTCCCCCTATACTGCATTGCATATTTAAATTGGGACTACGGACGAGATTCCGGGAGCTTTCCCTCTGTACTGCATTGTATACTTGTTAATGTGAGATATGTTGTGCTGAGTCGAGGGCTCCCTGTTACTATTTTCTTTTACCTCATTTTTTCTACTGATTTGCCTTAGCTTATTACATCTCTCTGTTCAAATTTTAAAATGTTTTTACTATAAAAATCCAGTAGAACCTTAACCTATAACGACCCGACCGGTCGTTTTGAGCTCTAGCGCTTCGTTCAGCGGTTTGAGGCCGTGAGAAGCTTCGTTTCAGGTATTATGACCCGTGGGCGTGGTCAAAGTTGAATTTCGGGAATTTTAGAGTCGATTTGGAAAGAAATTCTCATTTCAGAAGCCTTAAGTTGGAAGAATCAACTAATATTGGAATTTTGAGTAAACGACCTCCGAATAGGGATATGACGGTTCCAGCGGGTTCGTATGATGATTTTGGACTTGGGCGTTTGTCCGGATCGTGTTTTGGATAACCCGGGAGCATTTCGATGCATATTGTGGAAATCAGCATTTTTAAAGAAATTGCATAGATTTGGGCTTGAAGTGCATTTCAGTGTTGTTGATGTCCGTTTGGGATTCTGAGTCTTGGAATAGCTTCGTATGGTGATTTTAGAATTGGGAGCTATATCGGAAGTGAATTTGGATGTCAGTAGGTCATTTTGAAGTCATTTGGCTAAAGATAGAAATTTGAAGGTTTTTGAGAAATCCGACCGGAAGTGGAAGTTTTGATACCAAGGTCAGAATGCGATTCCGGGAGTTGGAGTAGGTCCATAATGTTGAATATGGCTTGTGCGCAAATTTTGAGGTCAATCTGATGTGATTTGATAGGTTTCGACATCGGATGTAGAAGTTAGAAATTTCTAAGTTCATAAAGTTGGAATTTGGGTGCGATTCGTGGTTTCGATGTTGTTTGATGTGATTTGTGACCTCGAGCAAGTTCGCATTATGTTTTGGAACAGGTTGGTATGATTGGACGAGGTCCCGGGGGCCTCGGGTGGATTCCGGGTGGTTAACGGATCAATATTTGAAGTTGAAGAAAGCTGAAGGTTGTTGTCATCTGGTGTGACCGCACCTGCGAGAATTTGGCCGCAGATGCTATATTGGGCTGGAGCCAAGGAGGCCGCAGGTGCGGGAGATTTGGGCGCACCTGCGGAAGCACAGGTGCGATAAGGGGACCGCGGGTGCGGAAATCGACCTGGGCAGAATGTTTTAAAACAAGGATTTCTTGGTCATTTTCTAAATTTCTTCTTGGGCTTAGGCGATTTTGGGAGGCTTTAAAGAGAGGATTCCTTCATGCATTGTCAAGGTAAGTAAATTCCTCCCGTTTTTAATTTAAATACAAGATTATATGCATGGATTATACATGGAGATTGGTATGAATTTTGGAAATATTGAGGAAACCTAGAAAAAATGGAAATTGGATTTTTAGCCATGAATTGAGCATGCATATTTGAGTAAATTGTATATTTAAGTTAGTAAGGCTATGGGTAGAATATATCTTCGGGAAATTTCTGATTTGGGGCACGTGTACCCGAGGGCATTTTGGTCATTTCACTGAGCGGGGTTGGGAAGTATATAATTTGAATTTGTTGTGAGTATTAGGTTGGATTTTCATTGGTTTGCCGTTATGTGGTAGTTTCGGAGCGTTGTGCAACGATTTGAATCGTCAGAAGGGCTTGGAGGCCGGTTATGGAATTTCGGAGCGAGGTAATCTCCTTTCTAACTTTGTGAAGGGGAATTGTCCCCCTAGGTGAATTAACTAAGTATATGTTATTATTTTCGGGGGCTACGTACGCACGAGGTGACAGGAGTCCATGCGTAGCTACTATTATGCCATGTCCGGGTAGCTTAGGACCCACTAGCATGCCTTACATGTTGTACCTGTGATCTTGTCTGTGATATTAGACTGCTAATATAATCGAAATTGTAATTTGATGACTAAGGAAGATTAGAGTTTATTTTCTAAATCATCTAAAAAGAGAATTTATTTCCTTCGCGGGCAATTTTACTTCTGAATAAGGTTGTGTTATTAAACGTTATATAAACTCGGCAAGTGAATTTTGAAAAAAGGGATTTAAATACTATTTGTGGTTTTTAAAAGAGAAATTGGTCATATACTTGAGTATTTGTGTTCCCGACGTATTCGGGGTGGATTGTTGATTGTGCATGTCTGCATGTGACTGCTTCGCAATTTACATTCCGCGAGCGGAGTGTTATTTCCCCTACTCTCATGGGAGCGGGCTGTACGCCATGGCGAATTTAAAATGCACTTTTGGTACGGGTCGTTCGACCCTCGGCAGTGCATAGACATGATTATTATATTGAGAGGTGCACTTATGGGACGGGCCGTTCGATCCTTGGCAGTGCACAGAGAGGATTATTATATTGAGAGATGCACTTTTGGTACGGGCCGTTCGATCCTCGGCAGTGCATAGATATGAGTATTTTATTGAGAGGTACACTTTTGGTACGGGCCGTTCGATCCTCGGCAGTGCACAGAGTTGATTATTTTGACGGCTCAGGACGGTTGTCCTTATCCCGTATGTGCATGCTAACTTGTAAATGTTTTTCATGGATTTTTAAAAAGTGGCAAGGTTATTTGGGGGAAAACAAAGAGGAAATTGTTTGTTTAAAATATTCGGGGAAGAATGAAGAAGTGGTAACTGATTGTTTATTTTTAGTGTTTATTTGGATTTCAGTGCCTTATATATACTGTTGTTTTACTACCTTTACATGCCTACCGTGTTCATTATATGTTGTTAGTTAATTTGTTGGCCCTTAGTGAGTGTCTAATTCGACCTCTCATCACTATCTCTCTGAGGTTAGGCAGGCGACTTACTGAGTACACGTTGTTTTTGTATTCATGCTACACTTGTTGTGCATTTTATTGCACTGGTACTTTCATAGCAATGTGGAGGATTCGGAGACTTAGGCAAGCTGCACCATCCGGAGGTGATCCTTGTCCAATTTGTATTTCGGACAGGCTTTGTGATGATTGTATAAATTCTTAGAAATTGCTCATGTACTCGTGACACCAGATTCTGGGATGTGTTGGGATATATTTGTTAAAGTGTAATATTTAAACCATTGTTTTACTTAACAGAATTATATTTAGTTAATATAAAATAAATTGAAAGGAAATGACTTTTCATAAATGATTAAACAGGAATTTATTTCGACTAATTAATGATTGGCTTGCCTGACAATGGTGTCCGGCGCCATCACAACCTTAGGGATTTCGGGTCGTGACATAACCTGACATCGTCACTACTCGATTGGGGTTAGGCTTGGCACTTACTGGGTACCAATTTGTGGTGTACTCATGCTCTTTCCTGTGCATATTTTTTCATATGCAGATCCAGGTACCAGTACTTCATTTCGTAGCTAGGGGTTCGAGCAGCAGCTTCCAGGAGACCGAAAGGTAATTCTGCCGCGTCCGCAGAGACCTTCGAGTCACCTTCCACTCCAGACTTAGATATATTTATTTCATGTAATTCCTTACGTTGTATAGAGCACTTTGAGATATAGCTTGTGACTAAAGTGATATTCCGGGTTTTTCGGAAGTTGTATTTTGTACGCGCCAAGTGCGATGCTTCATTTGTAGATTTACTTGATTCCATATTTATTTTTATTGCTTTCATTTAATATCTTTTTTCGCAATTCGGCTTACCTAGTCATAGAGACTAGATGCCGTCACGATGCCTTTCGGAGGGTAAATCGGGTCATGACAAGTTGGTGTCAGAGTGTCTAGGTTCGTAGGAGTCACAAGCCACAAGATGGTTTATTAGAGTCTCGCGGATCGGCACGGAGACGACCGTATCTATCTTAGGGAGGCTATGTAATTGTTAAGAACAATCATATTTCTTCGATTTTCTTGTCGTGCGAGTTATTGACATCAAAAATTCTAAAACTCTATTCTATTCTTTCCCACAGATGGTGAGGACCCGTACTGGAAGGACCGACGACCAGGAACCCGAGCCCCCTACCAGAGCCGCCAGAGGCTAGGGTCGGGGTAGAGGACGACCACGCGGTGCAGCCCGAGCACCGGCGAGAGCAGCGACAGAGGAGCCTATGGCAGCCCCAGTTGGAGAGCCGGCACAGGAGGTCCCTATTGCTGCTCCAGCCTTACAGGAGACTTTAGCTCAGTTCATGAGCATGTTCATTACTCTAGCTTAGGATGGACTACTCCCGATAGCTCCCGCTATATCTCAGGCAGGGGGAAGGGCACAGACTCCCACAGCCCGCACTCCTGAGCAGAAGGGCCAGGTTGATCAGGCCCCGGAGTATATTCCAATGCCCCCAGCGGCTCTAGTTCGGGAGTTGATTCTTGAGAAGGCCCATAGCTCGTGGTATTCCATTCATCTGAGTACCGCGAAGATTTACCAGGATCTGAGACAGCACTATTGGTGGAGAAGGATGAAAAAGGATATAGTGGAGTTTTTGGCCAAGCGTCTCAACTGTCAGGAAGTCAAATATGATCATCAGAGAACGGGAGGGTTACTTCAGTAGATTGAGCTTCCAGAGTGGAAGTCGGAGCGAATCACCATGGACTTTGTGGTTGGACTTCCTCGGACTTTGAAAAAGTCCGATGCTATTTGGGTGATTGTGGACCGGCTGACCAAGTCAGCCCATTTCATTCCGGTGTTGACTATATACTCCTCCGAGAGGTTGGCGGAGATTTATATTAGGGAGATTACTCGCCTCCACGGTATCCAGTATCCATCATTTCAGACAGAAGTACATAGTTCACTTCACGGTTCTGGAGAGTCGTTCAGCAGAAGCTAGGCACCAGGGTAGAGTTGAGTACAGCCTTTCATCCTCAGATGGACGGGCAGTCCGAGCGCACGATTCAGATTCTTGAGGATATTCTTTGTTCCTGCGTGATGGACTTCGGGGGGTCATGGGACCGATACTTGCCACTTGTAGAGTTTGCTTATAATAACAGCTACCAGTACAGCATTCAGATGGTGTCGTATGAGGCTTTGTATGGTAGCGGTGCCGGTCGCCGGTGGGATGGTTTGAGGCGCGTGAGGCCCGATTGTTGGGTACAAATTTAGTCCATGACGCCCTGGACAAGGTGAAGGTGATTCAGGAGAGACCTTGCACAGCTCAGTCCAAGCAGAAGAGTTATGCGGACCGGAAGGTTCGTAATTTGGAATTTATGGCTGGTGATCAGGTTTTGCTTTGGGTATCGCCTGTGAAGGGCGTCATGAGGTTCGGGAAGAAGGGTAAGTTGAGTCCGAGATTTATTGGCCCTTTTGAGGTGTTGCGGCGTGTTGGGGAGGTTTCTTATGAGCTAGCCCCACCTCCCAACCTAGCAGGAGTTCATCTGGTATTCCACATCTCCATGCTCCAGAAGTATCACGGTGACCCGACTCATGTTTTGGATTTCAGTTCAGTCCAGTTGGACAAGGATTTATCATATGTTTAGGAGCCGGTAGATATATTGGATAGACAGGTCAGAAAGCTCAGGTCAAAGGATATTGCATCAGTAAAGGTTCAGTGGAGGGGTCAACTGGTCAAGGAGGCGACTTAGGAGACTGAGCAGGATATGCGCAGTCAGTAAGCTCATCTTTTCACAGCTTCAGGTATGTCTCTATACTCCTTCGAGGACGAACGATTTCTTAAGAGGGGGAGAATGCAACGACCTGGTAGGTCGTTTTGAGAGTTAGCACCCCGATCACCTAATAACTGCTTTCCCAATGTCTATTTATGCTTTTGGGACTTGTCGGAATGTTGAGCGGTGAAATTCAAAGAGTTTTTGGACACATAGTCCTTATATGTGAGTTTAAGCTTGAGAAATCGGGCAGCAGTTGGAACTGTGTGAAGACGGGTCCAGAATGGGATACCGTCGACTCTGTTAGCTCCGTTGGGTGATTTTAGAGTTAGGAGCGTGTCCGAAATGTGTTTTCGATGTCTATAGTAGATTTCGGCTTGAATTGGCGAAAGTTAGAAATTCGGCGATTTCGGCCGATAGGTGAAATTTTTATATCGGGCTCGGAATAGAATTCTGAGAGTGTTTATAGGTCCGTGTCATTTGTGACCTGTGTGTAAAATTTGAGGTCATTAGAACTAGTTTTGATGTGTTTCGGCATCGGTTGTAGATTTTGGAAATTTCATAAGTTCTTAGGCTTGAATTCATGTATAATTGGTGATTTTGGTGTTAGGTGATGTGTTTTGGAGGCTCGACTACATTTGTGATAAGATATTAGGACTGGTTGGTAAGTTTGGTTGAGGTCCCGGGGTCCTCGGGGATGTTTCGGATGCTCCGGGTGATATTTGGAACTTGAAAAACAGCTGAACCATTGCTGGTTCTGGTGTCTCGCACCTGCAGACGGGGAACTACAGATGCGGACACGCAGGTGCGGAAGAGGGGCTCGCAGGTGCGGGCTTGGTCAAGGTCAACCAGTTCTCGGAGGTGCGGTCTGGTTTCCGCAGATACGGCCCAGTGACCGCAGGTGTGGCCTCAGTCCTTTTAGTGAGTTTTCGCACCTGCGATGGATTTTCCGCAGGTGCGGGATCGCTGGGTAGTTTATAGAAAATTCGAGGGCTTGAAATTCATATCTTCTAACAACAATTTGGAGCTCCGGAGTAGGCGATTTGGAGTGGGTTTTGAGGAAAATATTCATAGGTAACAACTCCTAACCTTATTTCACTTGTATATCATTGATCTATAGCAAATTCTTCCATGCAATCAATGAATTGGGTGAAAATCATGAAAAGGGGAATAAGTTTCCCCAATTAAAAATTCGAGAATTTAATAAGATTTTGCGTCGATTTTCGATGATTCTTGTTCGAGTGAGTTCGTGTATGAATGGGTGTTCTAAATTTGTAACTTTCACTCGATTCCGAGACGTGGGCCCGGGGGAATTTTTGGGCAATTTTCCTAATTTCGCGTATTAGCCTCGAACTTATTAGCTATTTTGATTCCTTAAAGTGATATTTACATTATGCAATCGAATTGAATAGATTTGGGCCATTCGGAATCGGATACTCGTGGCAAGAGCGTGGTTTTGAGTTGAGTAGCGCAGTCGAGGTAAGTGGCTTGCCTAACTCTGTGTTGCGGACTTCCCCTTAGGCTATTTTAATACTATTTTATGTTGTTTGGGCACCGTTTACGTGAGGTGACGAGTACGTACACGGGCCATTGTTGCTAAAACTCCATTTTTCCCTCCATGACTTAAATCATTTCATTCCTATTTCATTGTCTCATGTATTGACTATGTAGTTTCGATTAGGAAGTAGCATGTCTGCCTGTTTCACTTGAACTTCCCCTAGTTGTTATTATGTGCACCATGTTTAGGTAGTTTTATCCATATTTTTGTCTGTGATTTTCCTGAACTGTCTTAAATAAAAAATTGTATCCGGTATTTGTACTGCATTGCATATTTAAATTGGGACTACGGACGAAATTTCAAGAGCTTTCCCCTGTACTGATTGCATATTTAAATTGGGACTACGGACGAGATTTCGGGAGCTTTCCCCCTGTATTGCATTTCATACTTGTTACTGTGAGATATGTTGTGCTTAGTCGAGGGCTCCCTGTTACTATTTTCTTTTAGCTCATTGTTTTTACTGATTTGCCTTAGCTTATTATATCTCTCTGTTCAAATTTTAAACTGTTTTTACTATAAAAATCCAGTATAGCCTTAACCTGACCTCGTCACTACTCGACTGGGGTTAGACTTGGAACTTTGGGTACCAATTTGTGGTGTACTCATGCCCTTTCCTGCACATGTTTTTTCATGTGCAGATCCAGGTACCAGCACTTCGTTTCGTGGCTAGGGGTCCGAGCAGCAACTTCTAGGAGACCGAAAGGTAATTATGCCGCGTCCGCAGAGACCTTCGAGTCACCTTCCACTCCACACTTAGATAGATTTATTTCATGTAATTTCTTACGTTGTATAGAGCACTTTGAGATAGAACTTGTGACTAAAGTGATATTCCGGATTTTTGGGAAGTTGTATTTTGTACGCGCCAAATGGCGATGTTTCATTTGTAGATTTACTTGATTCCGTTTTTATTTTTATTGTTTCCATTTAATATCTTTTTCCGTAATTTGGCTTACCTAGTCGTAGAGACTAGGTGCCGTCACGATGTATTTCGGAGGGTAAATCGGGTCATTACATAATCCTCTACGTCGTTCTACTCATTGGTGGAGTCATTCACCCTAGAAGTTCTTTCAGATGGAAAAAGATGCACATAACATGCACATGACTTAGTTATTAGCTTCTTTAAGGACTAAAATCTCATATTTATTTTATTGTTGTGAAAAAAAACTCATCAAGTAACACTATGTCTCTAGTATGCCCATAAATTCTCTTAATATAATATTCGTTATAATGTTTATTTACTTTGAAATATATCCATGTCCAGATCGTGGCGGATGAGTTAATATAGGTTTAATATTTTCTCCTTTGGATTGTGCCAAATTAGTTACTAGTAATATGAGTGTTAAAGAATAGTATTATGCAACTAAACATTATTAACATTTTCTATGTTGTGAAATAGGAAGTATCAGAATATATAGTTTAAAATCTTTTGTGCTTCATATTGCATGTCACACTAAAACAAGTTACAATCTTGAAGGTGATTCATATTATATTAGGTGAGATCAATGTTGGAAAGGCACCAAAGTGGATTTCTCTTGCTTATAACTCCATGGTGCTACGGGAAAGTACTAGCACGAAAGCAGTAAACAAGGCAGCATCAAACAACTTCCGTTACGGCTGGAGATGGTCCTTTGCAAGTAGTGGATTTTTGGCTTTTCCACTTCTTGTATTGTCTTTATTTCTTAGTGAGACCCCGTTCTTTCTCATTAAGAAAGGGCGTATGGAGGAGGAAATAGCATCCCTTAAGATGTTTAGGAAATGTGAAGCAAAATCAGAGCTGCCGATATTGGCAAGCATGATGGAAAATGAAGGCAAGAGGAATAGGAAGAAACTGCCACACTAGCCCCTTTTACTGCTTAACATAGTGGCTCAAATTTTCCAGCAAGTGTTGGGCTTACTCAATACTATTCTTTGGACTATTACTTCTGAAGTCAACTAGATACACCTATAATGCCTCCTTCGTTGCTCCACTTATTGTCGGAGTTGTTCGTACTAGCAGTGTTTTCAGATGTAAAAAGATGCACATAATATGCACATGACTTATTTGTTAGCTTCATTAGGGACTAAAATCTCATATTTACTTTATTGTTTTGAAATTAACTCATCAACTAACATTAATCTCTCTAGGATGAACATAAATTCTATTAATATAGTATTTGTAATAAGGTTTATTTACTTTGAAATTTATCCATGCTCGGGATGTGGAGGATGAGTTAATGTAGGTTTAATCTTTTCTCCTTTGGCTTGTGCCAAATTAGTTGCTGAAAATATGAGTGTTCAAGGTTAGAATTATCCAACTAACCATTATTATCATTTGATATGTTGTGAAATAGGAAATATCAGAATACATAGTTTAAAATCTTTTGTGCGTCATATTGCATGTCACATTTAAACAAGTTACAATCTTGCAGATGATTCACATTATATTGAGTGATATCAATGTTGCAAAGGCACCAAAGTGGGTTTCCCTTGCTTATAACTCCATGGTGCTATGAATAAGTACTAGCACGAAAGCAGTAAACATGTCAGCATCTCACAACCTCCATTATGGTTGGAGATTGTCCTTCGCCTGTAGTGGGTTTTTGCTTTGTCACTTTTTGTTGTCTTTCTTTCTTAGTGAGGCCCCGTGGTTTCTCATAAAGAAAGGGTGTATGGAGGAGGCAATAGGGTCCCTTAAGATGTTCAGGAAATGTGGAGTAGAAGCAGAGCTGCAGATGTTGGCAGGCATGATGGAAAATAAAGGCAAGAGGAAAAGGAAGAAACTGACACACTCGGCCCTTTTACTGCTAAACTAGTGGCTCAAATTTTCCAGAAAGTGTTGGACTTGGACTCAATAATATTCTTTGGACCATTAAGTCTATAATCATCTAATACACCAACAATTCCTCCTATGTCGCTCCACTCATTGCCGGAGTTGTTCGCCCTAGCAGTGCTTTCAGATGGAAAAAGATGCACATACCATGAAAATGACTCATGTGTTAGCTTCTTTAAGGACTGAAATCTTATATTTATTTTATTGTTGTGAAAAAAACTCATCAAGTAAAATTAATGTCTCTACTATTCCCATAAATTCTCTTAATATAATATTCGTAATAAGGATTGTTTTCTTCGAAAAATATCCATGCCTGTGTCGTGAAGGATGTGTTAATGTAGGTTTATTATTTTCTCCTTTTGATTGTGCCAAATTGTCACGACCCCAAGTCCTAAACCTGCTGTGATGGCGCCTATCGTGGAACTAGGCTAGCCAACAATCACATATTTACAGTTTATTTCCAAAATCCCAATCATTTCCAACATTTCATAGACGTAAATAATTCACTGAATCTATTAAACAAAACAATCAGTTAATAGTCTAAAACCATCCCCAAGATCCGGAGTCAACATGTCAGTAAACGGGGTACTCGACCCAAAAGCATCATTTTATATCTCAAAATAGTATAAATAAGGTTGAGTTTCGAAATCAGTTAAACACAACATGACTGAGTGTAAATCATAAATCAACCGTGAGGAAATAGCAGTAAAAAGCCCCCAAGGGGTCTAAACAAATCGGCACGAGGCCCCAAACATGGCTTATAGCCCAAATATATCAATAGTTTTAGAACACATTTTACATATGATTTAGAGTAAAAATACGCAACTCAATAGTTGTCGCAGAGAGGACCAAGTCCAATCCAAAAACTAGTGTACGCCACATACTCGTCATCTGACATGTGCGCCATTCTAAAAACAGTAAGAAATACGAAGTCCGCGGTTTCATACCCTCAGGACAAGATTTATAGCCATTACTTACCTCTACCGGGCCACAATACTAATCTGCGTTGCTCTTGCCCCTCAAATCGGCTCCCGATTGCTCCGAATCTAACCAAAACCAGATTAACATCATCAATATACTCTAAAGGAATAAAACACAATCAAAAACTATCAATTTAGACACAATTCTCGAAATTTGGCCAAATCCGAGTCCTGGGCCCACGCCTCGGAATTTGATAAAAAATTTACATCACTAGATCCTCATCCTCCCACGATTATATACACACTAGGAACACCAAAATCGGACCACAATTACCCACACAAAACATCAAAAACATTTCCCATTCTCATGCACCTAACCTCCCCAATTTTGGGTTTAAATTCAACAAATTTTCGGTTTAATTACTTAGAAAACGACATAGAATCGAGTTATGAAGTCGAAAATCTTACCTCCAAGTAATTCCCTTCGATTTCCTCTTCAAACCCTCTCAAAGAGCTCCAAACCCGTTCAATAATGGAGTAAAAATGGACTCAATTCGCAAAGATGGACTTTTAAAACATTCTGCCCAGCACTAATATTTCCTTCAGTGCGATCGCGTCTCCAGCCACGCGATCGCGATGCACAGTCCAGACCACCCTATGCATTCACATACCAAAACACGCGTTAGCATAGCTCAAATATCCATTTCACAAACGCGCCTCAGAACACTTATGCGATCGCACAAAGGGCCACGCGACCGCGCTGCTTCAGCTGCTCAACCTATACGATCGCAAACCTTCTTACGCGATCGCATTGAACAAATTGCCTGCCTCAATATTTACTCTACGCGATCGCGGGTGAACTCACGCGATCTTATTGAAGAAATCACTGTTGCTCAAACACCAGAAAAATAGCAGATTCCTTAACACCAAAAATGCTCGTTTGAGCATCCGAAACACACTCGAGGCCTTCGGGACCTCAACCAAACCTACGAACATACCTCATAACATCATTCAAACTTAGTCGAGCCTTCGAAACACCAAAAACAACGCAAAAATACAAAAATCACATCAAATTCAAGCCTATGAACTTTGAAACTTCTAAATTTCGCCAATGATGCCGAAACCAACCAAAACACATCCGATTGACCTGAAAATTTGCACACGAGCCTGCTCCAACTTTCGGAATTCCATTCCGACCCTGATAGCCTATTTTCCACTGCCGATCAGAAATCAACAATAACTAACTTTCGCCAATTCAAGCCTAATTCTACTGCGGACATCAAAACTTCATTCCGAATACACTCCTAAGTCTCAAATCACCTAACGAAACTATCTCAGCCATAAAATCCATATTCCAGGGTCGTTTACAAATAAGTTAACTCCCAGTTGACTTTTTTAACTATTAAGTTAATTTAAGAGACTAAGTGTCTCAATTCTCACCATGACCACTCCGAACCCGAACCAACTGACCAAACACAACACAAATAGGCTAAGCAACATACGATAAAGCAGAAACGGGGGAAACGGGGCTAATCTCACGGAACGACCGGCCGGGTCGTTACACAAATTAGTTACTGGAAATATAAGTATTCAAGGTTAGTATTATCCAACTAACAATTGGTAGCATTTTCTATGTTGTGAAATAAGAAAATATCATAATATATAGTTTAGAATCTTTTTTGCTTCATATTGCATTTTACACTTAAACAAGTTACAATCTTGCAGGTGATTAACATTATATTCAGTGAGATCAATGTTGGAAAGGCACCAAAGTGTATTTTCCTTGCTTATAATCCCATGGTGCTATGGGGAAGTACTAGCAGGAAAGCAGTAAATATGGCAACATCTCACAACTTCCGTTACGGCTAGAGATGGTCATTTGCAAGTAGTAGACTTTTTAGCTTTGCCACTTCTTGTATTGTCTTTATTTCTTAGTAAGACCCTGTGGTTTCTCAATAAGAAAGTGCGTATGGAGGAGACAATAGCATCCCTTAAGGTGTTGTGGAAATGTGGAGCAAAAGCAGAGCTGCAGATGTTGGCAGGCATGATGGAAAATGAAGGTAAGAGGAAAAGGTGGCCCCTTTTCCTGCTTAACATAAAGGCTCAAATTCTTCAGCAAGTGTTGGGTTTACTCAATACTATTATTTGGACCATTACTTCTGCAGTCATCTAGATACACCTATAATGCCTCCTTCCTCGCTCCACTCATTGTCGGAGTTATTAATATTTGCTATGTGGTAAAATAGGAAATATCAGAATATATAGTTTAAAATCTTTTGTGCTTCATATTGCATGTCAAATTTAAACAAATCACACTATTGCAGGTGATCCACATTATATTGAGTGAGATCAATGTTGGAAAAGCACTAAAGTGAACTTCCCTTGCTTATAACTCCACAGTGCTATGGGGAAGTACTAGCACGAAAGCAGTAAACATGAAAGCATCTCACAACTTCTGTTACGGTTGGAGATGGTCCTTTGCCAGTGGTGAGTTTTTGGGTTTGCCACTTTTAGTTGTCTTTCTTTCTTAGTGAGGCCCTGTGATTTCTCATAAAGAAAGGGTGTACGGAGGAGGAAATAGAGTCCCTTAAGATGTTCAGGAAATATGGAGTAGAAGCAGAGCTAGAGATGTTGGCAGGTATGATGGAAAATAAAGGCAAGAGGAAAAGAAAGAAACTGTCACACTCGCCCCTTTTACTACTTAACATAGTGGCTCAAATTTTCCAGCAAGTGTTTGGCTTACTTAATACAATTTGTTGGACCATTACTTCTGCAGTCAAGTAGATACACCTATAAAGCATCATTCGTCGCTCCACTCATTGCCGGAGTTGTTCGCCTTAGCAGTGCTTTCAGATGTAAAAACATACACATAATATGCACATGACTTATTTGTTAGCTTCTTTTAGGATTTAAATCTCATATTTACTTTATTTTTTTGAAAAAAAAACTCATCAACTAACATTAATCTCTCTAGTATGCATATAAATTCTCTTAATATAATATTCATAATAAGGTTTACTTATATTGAAATATATCCATGCCCCGGTCATGGTGGATGAATTAATGTAGGTTCAATGTTTTCTCATTTGGCTTGTGCCAAATTAGTTGCTGGAAATATGAGTGTTCAAGGTTAGTATTATCCAACTAACCATTATTAGAATTTGCTATGTTGTTAATTAGGAATTATCATAATATATAGTTTAAAATCTTTTGTGCTTCATATTGCATGTCAAACTTAAACAAGTTACAATCTTGCAAGTGATTCACATTATATTTAGTGAGACCGATGTTGGAAAGGCACTAAAATCGATTTTACTTGCTTATAACTCCATGGTGCTATGGGAAAGTACTAGCACGAAAGCAGTAAACATGGCAGCATCTTACAACTTCCGTTACGGTTGGAAATGGTCTGTTTCCAGTAGTGGATTTTTGGCATTGCCACTTCTTGTATTGTCTTTCTTTCTTAGTGAGACCCTGGTTTCTCATTAATAAAGGGCGTATGGAGGAGGTCATAGTGTCCCTTAATATGTTAAGAAAATGTGGAGTAGAAGTACATCTGCATATATTGGTAGACATGATGGACAATGAAGACAAGAGAAAAAGGAAGAAACTGTCACACTCACCTCTTTTACTGCTTAACATAGTGGCTCAAATTTTCCAGCAAGTGTTGGGCTTACTCAATACTATTCTTTGGACCATTACTTCTGCAGTCAGCTAGATACACCTATAATTCATCCTTCGTCGCTTCACTCATTGACGGAGTTTTTCGCCCTAGCAGTGCTTTCAGATGTAAAAAGATGCACATAACATGCACATGACTTATTTGTTAGCTTCTTTAAGGACTAAAATCTCATATTTACTTTATTGTATTGAAAATAACTCATCAACTAACATTAATCTCTCTAGTATGCACATAAATTCTCTTAATATAATATTTGTAATAAGGTTTATTTACTTTGAAATATATCCATGCTCGGGGCTTGTGCCAAATTAGTTGTTGGAAATATGAGTGTTCAAGGTTAGTATTATCCAACTAACAAATATTAGCATTTGCTATGTTGTGAAATAGGAAATATCAGAATATATAGTTTAAAATCTTTTGTGATTCATATTACATGTCACACTTAAACAAGTTACAATCTTGCAGGTGATTCACATTATGTTGAGTGAGATCAATGTTGGAAAGGCACTAAAGTGGATTTCCCTTGCTTATATGTCACGACCCAAAATTCCTCCGAAGGAGCCATGATGGCACCTAGTCTCTAAGACTAGCTAGGCCTAACATTAACATAAAGAACGATAACATTTACTAACTTCAAACAATTCCGAAATAGAAATCACTAAGCAATTAATAATCCCAGAATCAGTAGTACAAGTCATAAGTCTTTCTATGAGTGGTTGTACAAAATGAATACATCACTATTCTAGAACAAAAGGAAACAGTGGAAATAAGTACAATAGAAGGTGACTCTGAGACCTGCGATCGCAGAAACAGGTTTATCATGATTAAATAACTAGATCTGTACAAAAATATACCTGAAGTATAGTATGAGCACACCACAGCAGTGCCCAGTAAGTATCAAGACTAACCTCGGTGGAGTAGTGACGAGGAACAGTCAAGACACCTACTGTTCTAATAAGTTGAACAAGATATGATATAATAAACTAACAAGATAAAGATAACAAAGTAACGTCAATAGCAGCAAGAAATCAAATTACAAACATTAGAGACGATATGGGAAAAAAATGGATGGTACCGAAGAGTAGCTAAGTAAACTAACACCAACATAGTTGGGATACAAACAAGTAAAAGTGTGCTCAAACAAGAAAAACAATGTTAACTCAACTAATCACATCATTCCTAATACACATTTCCGACCATCCCAATCCTCGAAATCTCACATCATAAATCTCAATTTCCAAACCCTTAGCACACATGGCACCTTGTGCCCATATATTTCCATCTCACTTTGCACAACAAAATCTACGTACTACCCAAAACATAATGTCCGCAACCAATGTAATTAAGACGCCCAAGGAGTCTCGTTTATATAAAATAAAATAATTTTTTAGTTTCTAAACTATTTAGAAAATCAGCGAGAAAAGAGGAAGTTAATTTATTTATTTTTTTGAAATCATTTGAATTAAGAAAATACCCTTTTCAAATAAAATACAACATCAAATAAGCTATTGCCTTTAATATAAAATTTATTAAATTAAAACATAATAGAAATTCATTTTTTTAAGTAAGATCAAATCTCAAACGGGTTAAGAAAATTTAATTGAGAGACTAATTAAAATAAAATANATATATATATATATATATATATATATATATATATATATATATATATATATATATATATATATATATATATATATATATATATATATATATACACACGCCGAGTTCAAATTTAAGGGGTCATACAAAGTAGCGTAATACTAGTTCCTTTATTTTAAATCACTATATTACTAACAACTTAGTAGGACAGGAAGAAATGATTCAACGTAGAAAATTTACTTTAAAATAATAATTCACCAGAGTAATAGTTTCAGGAAAAGAATTCAAGGAACAACGGCAAGTCAATAACTTAATGTCAATAATCCGATCCTCAAAGTTTTGTGGAATCCAAAATACAATTTATCAAAGTCTTGTACAAATGAACTAGGGTCTTATCAGTATCCACCTTGTGCCCATATATTTCCATCTCACTTTGCACAACAAAATCTACGTACTACCCAAAACATAATGTCCGCAACCAATGCAATTAAGACGCCCAAGGAGTCTCATTTATATAACATAAAATAAATTTTTAGTTTCTAAACTATTTAGAAAATCAGCGAGAAAAGAGGAAGTTATTTTTCTTTTTTTGAAATCATTTGAATTAAGAAAATACCCATTTCAAATAAAATACAACATCAAATAAGCTATTGCCTTTAATATAGAATTTATTAAATTAAAACTTAATAGAAATTCCTTTTTTTAAGTAAGATCAAAGCTCAAATGGGTTAAGGAGATTTAATTGAGAAAATAATTAAAATCAAATATAACCGTTATTGGAATTTCAATTATTGAAATGTATATATATACATGGCGAGTTCAAATTTAAAAGACCATACAAAGTAGCGTAATACTAATTTCTTTATTTTAAATCACTATATTACTAACAACTTAGTAGGACATGAGGAAATGATTCAAAGTAGTAAATTTTCTTTAAAAAAATAATTCACCAGAGTAATAGTTTCAGGAAAAGAATTCAAGGAACAACGGCGAGTAAATAAGTTAATGTCAATAACCCGATCCTCAAAGCTTAGTAGAATCCGAAATACAATTTATCAAAGTCTTGTACAAATGAACTAGGGTCTTATCAGTATCCATCTATAACCAATCCCTAAGTAAAACGTAAAACAGCCGAATAACTTGCACAGTCAGAAATACATACATTGATGCGGCGTGCATTCCGATCCCACCTATCCTCCCTTATTCCTCCTTAACAATTACTTTAACACTAAATGATATATATATATGTTGCGGCGTACAACCCGATCCAACCAATCCTCCTTTATTCCTCCTTAACAATTACAATAACAGTACTACTGGTTTTAAAATAAAATCTTTCAATGATTTAGAAAGTTTTATTGATAAAAAGCTTTCTGGTTTAAACACTAAATCACTTGGGTTATCAAATGATATTTCAGAAATTAATAAATTGAAAATTAAAATCTCTCCCAATTTGATAAATCAGACACTTCCATGAAAAGTGGTACTAGCAATGATATTGCAGATGCACAGTCTGATGGACAAGAACATATTCTATCTGACTGTGCATCTGCAATATCTTTGCTAGTACCACTTTTCATGGAAGTGTCTGATTTATCAAATTGAGAGAGATTTTGTAATAAATTTCTCTTAACTTCTTCGAGATATTCATTAATCATCTCGTCTTTGTCTCCTTCTTGATTGAAATTCTCCTTGCAATATGCTTGACAGAATCAACTGCTTCTAATTGATAATTCTCTCCCAGATTTTCTATCTAGATATGTTGTTCATAACTATACTGTATACCATAAAATCTGTTCATGTTCCCATAAAATCTCCAGGCTCTAATACCATACTGTCCCAAGATTTACAAGGTTGGCGGTAGTCTGCGCGGCCATCCAGATCTAGTTACAAAATGACAAAATCGAAATATAACAGATTTTTATTTAGCTTGACTGCATGGAAATTTTTTCACCTAAGCAAGGGGCCTGTCGGAATTATATACATATTGATCTTTAGCAGTTCTAACAGTGGTATGAGGCTGCCCTTTTAACTTAAATTCATACGGGACTTACAACACCACTGCTTGCTAATATCAATAGTTTATATTTCGACTGGACCTCCATCTTAGAACCAAGACAAGAACTATGATAAAAAAATCTATCATATTTTCATTAGTCTGGATTCTTTATGGCAAATATTTGACAGAGATTATATGTCCAGTATAAACATGAGATATCCTAGCCGGACATAGTCACGCCTGTAACAGCTTTGGAGGGAATAATATGAAAGCAAGAAAATAAAATTACCTTAATTTTGATACTGAACTTCAAGCCAAACTTCAATCTTTATTTATCACTCTAGCAAATGTTTACAAGAGAGAGAGGGAGGGAGAGAGAGAGAGAAAAAAAAAGAAGGAAACTCCAAAACCAAAACCTAGGATAAAATGAAAACTGAGTGCCCTTTATATAGGCAAACTCAGGGAACATAAGGAATATAATGGGTCCCTTATTTGGGTCCCTTACATAGTGTATCAACAGTATTTCTTATGTTAAAGATAAAAAGGAATCTTAAATTTTTCCTTTTGCTTTAATCCTTGTTTGGTCTTCTCGATCTTTAAGGGATTGTAGAAAATCTTCTACCTTTTTTAATTCATTGTCAGATAGAATATGTTCTTGTCCATCAGACTGTGCATCTGCAATATCATTGCTAGTATCATTTTTCATGGAGGTGTCTGATTTATCAAATAGAGAGAAATTTTGTAATAAATTTCTCTTAACTTCTTCGAGATATTCATTAATCATCTCGTCTTTGTCTCCTTCTTGAATTGAAATTCTCCTTGCAATATGCTTGACAGAATTTTCAGTTATCAATTCTTTCTGCGGCATGAGTTTATAATCTTGAGTCTTTACTTGTATTTGATCTACAAGTTCTTGTCCATATGGCTGCTTAGTTTTTGGATTTTTTCTAGTTAATTTGTCCCAAAAATTATTATAGTAGACCCGATAAAGACAAGGAATCTGATCCTCAGGAGTAAATCCAACTTCTGGAAGCCATTTATGAATCCAAGAAATTGAGAAGTCAATGAAAAAATACATTTGATCAATTTTTTCAAGATTGCAAATATGATCTGAGAGTACTCTGTTAGAAAAGGGGATACTTTAGCCCATTCTTTATACAAATTTAAATATTCCGATGGCAAAATTTTTACTGAAGGACCATGAAATTTCCACCAGTTTATAAACCAGTTAGGAATTGATTGGTAAAAAATTTTTGCACAAATATTTATAAACCAAGTGTGCTTATGTTTATCATTATTATAATAAAATACTTTATTAAAAGCTTGGATATAATCTCAATAAGTAAGGTTCATGTTTATTTTGTTTACACAAACCTGTTTTTCACTCATAGTAGAGATTCCCCATTCTTCTACAGATATAATCTGTTTGATAATAATCTTTGAGAAGTTATAAACTTCTTTCTCATGATCTGTAGTGAAATGCTTAAATTCAGCACTCCCTGTATGAATCAGAATAGCTTCATAATATGATCGAGTTTTATAAGACTCGCATGGGAAATAAAACCCTTTTATCAAATACCTTTGGAATATCTTCCAAGATTCATCACTTCTCTGAATATCAGAGTTTTCCAAAAGAAATATAATTTCTTTGGTGGATGCTTCTTCAGAGCATTTTTGGGTATCACCTTCTGTCATTAAAGAAGTGTAGGTATCACCTTGCTCTTTCGTTTCCAGATATGCTTTAAGCTGCCCATATAATGGACTATCTTCTGAAATATCTTCCAGATTTACAGTTGGCTTTGAAGATGATGCTTCGCCAATTTTTGAGTTTATCAGACTTCTGTTTCCCAGTTATACAACTAGAAAAGATGAGGCGTATGATGACCTCTGAGAGGATTGAGAAGCTGATCTTCCTCTTCCTCTATTTCTTCCACCTTTGCCGCGTATCTGTGACCAGGGAAGGTCGCTCCCTCCCATGCTGCAAAATTGGCAAACTATATTAATGGAGGTCAAAAAATATTTATTCATATCATTTAATTTAATTGTTCCAAAATAATCTTCTGGATCTAAATAATAAGAACCATCATCATCCTCATAATCATGTATAGAGAAATGAAATTCTTGCATTTCTTCCTGTATAACAGCAATAATTATTTTTTAAAGAATCATTTCTTGAATATCTTTTCCTAAAGGAATTGCCTTTAAGATAGTAATTATTTTTTTATCATCAAAGAAGGCTGCAAAATAAGACATAGTCAATTATTCAGGTATTCTCTAGATAGAAAATCTGGGAGAGAATTATCAATTCCCTTTTTATACAGGATTTCAAAATCAAAATGAGCTAATTGGGTCTGCCATCTAGGAAACATTAATTTTGAAGCATCATGTTTAAAATCTTTATCAAACATATATTTAACAGATTGAGCATCTTTTTTAATCAGAAATTTCTGATTATAAAGATCATCCTGGAATTTTTAAACGCATTTAACAATGCATAACATTTCATGTGCCACAGTCGCATATTTTCGCTGGGCTTCAGTCCTTTTGCCTGAATGATATCGAATAAGATATCCATGCTTATCATGGGGATTAACTTGTTTAAGTATTCCTCCGTAGCCAATATTAGAAGCATCAGTCTCAATAATTTTTTGCCAAGCAAGGTTAGCAAGAGTTAAGCAAGGCAAGGTTTTAACATGTTGCTTAATATTTTTAAAAAGCTCAGTAAGACTATCATTCCAAGGGGATTTATTGCCCTTTTTATCGTTCTTTAACCTATCAGTTAAGGGAGTTAAATCTCTATGATTTTTATAAAATGGGGAAATATAATTTAAACTTCCCAAAAATCTTTGTAGCATAGTCCTGTTTGTTATGACATTAGGAAATTTTGAAGCAAAGTCAATAAACCTTTGAATAGGAGTAATTTTTCCTTGACAGATTTGGTGTCCAAGAAACCTGACATCTGTTTGAAATAAACTCATTTTTTTTTAGAAATAACTAAATTATTTTGTATAACAATTCTTTTAAAAATATCAAGATGCTTGATATGTGTTTCAAGAGTTTTGGAGTAAACCAAAATATCATCTATATAAACAATGACAAAATCCAAATGTGGATTAAAAATATCATTCATAATTTTTTAAAATTCAGATGGGGCATTTTTTAAACCAAATGGCATAACATTCCACTCATATTGCCCAAAAGAAACATTAAAAGCAGTTCTATAACTATGCTCTTTAAAAATATTAAGCAACGGGTTAAAACCTTGCCTTGCTTAACTCTTGCTAACCCTGCTTGGCAAAAAGTTATTGAGACTGATGCTTCTAATATTGGCTATGGAGGAATACTTAAACAAGTTAATCCCCATGATAAGCATGGATATCTTATTCGATATTATTCAGGCAAATGGACTGAAGCCCAGCGAAAATATGCGATTGTGGCACATGAAATGTTATGCATTGTTAAACGCGTTTTAAAATTCCAGGATGATCTTTATAATCAGAAATTTCTTATTAAAACGGATGTTCAATCTGTTAAATATATGTTTGATAAAGATTTTAAACATGATGCTTCAAAATTAATGTTTGCTAGATGGAAAGCCCAATTAGCTCCTTTTGATTTTGAAATCCTGTATAAAAGGGGAATTGATATATATATATATATATATATATATATATATATACACATACATATATGCTGCGACGTGCAACCCGATCCCACCAATCCTCCCTTATTCTTCCTTAACAATAACAATAACAGTAAATAATATTTAATATGTTGCGGCGCGCAACCCGATCCCACCAGTCCTCCCTTATTACTCCTCAATATATCACCCTTATTCCTCCTGTTGCGGCGTGCAACCCGATCCCACCTGTCCACCCTTATTACTCATGTTGCGGCATGCAACCCGATCCCACCAAACATTAGTTTAAACCAACAACAACCAATCCACAACTCAATTACCAGAATTTCTACTAACAAGAATATGAGTACACGACAGCAAGAATCACGTAAAAATTAAAGGAATACAACAACCTTTACAAAAACAATAAGACATGTAAGGCACGTGATAACTACACAGGTAATCACAACAATTTACAGATGTAGTATATATGCACAGAGTCATGGACGAACTCACAATTAAGAAGTAACAAAACAACAAGGAAGGCAATAACTTCAACTAAGGCAAATAAGGCCAAACAACGAGCAAGAGGTAAATAAATACTAACAACATCATATAGAACATGTAAGTGTAGCCTAACAAAGATAGCACATATTATGACAATTTGATCAAAGGCATGAAAAAAGACTAGACAATTTAACCGGTCAACACCACATATAAACTGTGTACCCACTTGTCACCTTGCGTACATAGCTTTCACATATCGAGATAGCACAAGTGACTCAATTCCTAAGGGGTGGTTTCCCCCACACAAGGTTAGGCAAGATACTTACCTCAATAGCGTAAAATCCTACTCTGGATGCCCTCGTCTCTGGACTCGGTCTCCAAAAGCTCCAAATCTAACCATAATCATATTAATACCATCAACATAGGCTAACGAATCAAATTCCACAATAAAAACTACAAGATATGCCAAAAATCTGAAATCGGCCAAAATCCAGCCCATGGCTCGAAACTAGTCAAAAAACACAGAATTAGAAACCTCGTTATCTCCCAAGTCTAACCATATAAAATTCGTCAAAATCGGATGTTGCTGGTTCCCTCAAATCCTCACCTAAAACTCTCCAAAACTCAAGCTCTAACTCCCTCAATTTCACTTTGAAATCATCAATCAAATCCCAAAAACGAAGATGGATTCATAAAATGTGATTTTTGAAATAACGGCCCATGTACGTACTCGTCACCTCACGTACACGGCTCCCACACAACATTTACATCAAATATACTAAAGGGGAAGTCTCCAACACAATTAGGCAAGTCACTTACCTCGACTGCTCAATTCAACCCGGAATCACGTTCTTGCCACGAGTACAAAACTCCAAATGGCTCGAATCTATTCAAATAAGTTACATAATATGAATATCACTACAAGCAACTAGTTTAATAAGAAAATTTGAAGCTAAAGCACGAAATTAGGGAAATCGCCAAAAAAGTCCTCCGGCCCACGTCTCGAAATCGGGTAAAAGATCCATACAAAAATTACTCGAATCGAATACCAAAATCTCGATCAAAACTCAAAAACTCGGACTAAGAATTTTATCCAAAATTTTCCCAATTTTTTAACCCCAAATTTGAAATTAAAGGATGAATTTAAGCATAGATTCGTGAAAATTAGTTAAAACCGAGTAGAAATTACTTACCCAAAACGCCCAAGTGAAAATCCCTTCAAAAATCGCCAATCTCCGAGCTCCCAAGTTCAAAATATGAAATTTTAGCTCAAGCCCTCGATTTGGGTATTTAAGTTTATGTCCAGGAACACACTCAGTGCAATCGCGGAAAGCCAGAAGCGATCCCAAAGAGTAAACTACACGCGCCTCAGAAATGCACTACGCGATCGCGGGAATCCGTTCGCGAACATGGTGGTTTACTTCCCATACCAACACGATCGCGGTTTCCTTCACGAGACCACGTAGAGAAACACTTAATTTCCACGGCTGCCCTATTCCTTCTACGCGAACGCGACTTAGCCCTTGCGAACGCAGTGACCAAGCTGCCTATTCTACGCGATCGTGTTCCTTTTCATGTGATCGCGATGCATTAAGTCCTGACTGGACTACAATTTCCCTACGCGATCGGTGGACTACCTCACGCGATCGCGATGAATAAAAGTCTGTTGCACTCACACCAGAAAACCAGCAATCAATACAAGGCTAAATTGACCCGTTAAGCATCCGAAACACCCCCGAGGCCCCCGGGACCTCAACCAAACCTACCAACCAGTCCTAATACCTCATTCGAACTTAGTTGAGCATTCAAAACACATCATATAACACCAACATCACAAATTATACATGGATTCAAGCCTAAAAACTTAGAAATTTTTCCAAAATCCACAACGATGCTGAAACACGTCAAAACTAGAGTTTTGGCATTGCCACTTCTTGTATCGTCTAAACTAGGTGATTCATATTATATTAAGTGAGACCAATGTTGAAAAGGCACTAAAGTGGATTTCCCTTGCTTATAACTCCATGGTTTTATGGGGTAGTACTAGCACGAAAGCAGTAAACAAGGCAGCATCTCACAACTTCTGTTTCGGTTGGAGATGGTCCTTTGCCAGTAATGAATTTTTGGCATTGCCACTTCTTGTATTGTCTTTCTTTCTTAGTGAGACCCTGTGGTTTCTCAATAGCGTCCCTTTAGATGTTGAGAAAATGTGGAGTAGAAGTACAGCTGCAGATGTTGGCAGGCATGATGGAAAATGAAGACAAGAGGAAAAGAAAGAAACTATAACACTCGCCCATTGTACTGTTTAGCATAGTGGCTCAAATTTTCCAGCAAGTGTTGGGCTTACTCAATATTATTCTTTGGACCATTGCTTTTTCAGTCAGCTAGATACACCTATATTGGACCCTTCGTCGTTTCACTCATTGCCGGAGTTGTTCGCCCTAGCAGTGCTTTCAGATGTAAAAAAAAATACACATAACATGCACATGACTTATTTGTTAGCTTCTTTAAGGACTAAAATCTCATATTTACTTTATTGTGTTGAAAAAACCTCATCAACTAAAATTAATCTCTCTAAGATGCACATAAATTCTCTTAATATAATATTCGTAATAAGGTTTATTTATATTGAAATATATACATTCCCCGATCATGGTGGATGAGTTAATGTAGGTTCAATATTTTCTCCTTTGGCTTGTGCCAAATTAGTTGCCGAAAATATGAGTGTTCAAGGTTAGTATTATCCAACAAACCATTATTAGAATTTGCTATGTTGTGAATTAGGAAATATCAGAATATATAGTTTAAATTTTTTTGTGCTTCAAATTGCATGTCACACTTAAACAAGTTACAATCTTACAGGTGAACCACGTTTCATTGAGTGAGACCAATTGGAAAGGCACTAAAGTGGATTTTCCTTGCTTATAACTCCATGGTGCTATGGGGAAGTACTAGCACGAAAGCAGTAAACATGGAAGCATCTCACAACTTCCGTTACAGTTGGAGATGGTCCTTCGCCAGTAGTGGGTTTTTGTCTTTGACATTTCTTGTTGTCTTTCTTTTTAGTGATGCCGCATGATTTCTCATTAATAAAAGGCATATGGAGGAGGCAATAGTGTCCCTTAAGATGTTGAGAAAATGTGGAGCAAAACCAGAGCTGCACATGTTGGGAGGCATGATGAAAAATAAAGGCAAGAGGAAAAGGAAGAAACTGTCATACTTACCCCTTTTACTGCTTAACATAATGGCTCAAATTTTCCAGTAAGTATTGGTCTTACTCAATGCTATTCTTTTGACCATTACTTCTACAATCAGCTAGATACACCTATAATGCATCCTTTGTCGCTCCGCTCATTGTCGGAGTTGTGCGCCCTAGCAGCGCTTTCAGATGAAAAAAGATGCACATAACATGCACATGACTTATTTGTTCGCCTCTTTTAGGACTTAAATCTCATATTTACTTTATTGTTTTGAAAATAACTCATCAACTAACATTAATCTCTCTAGTATACACATATATTCTCTTAATATAATATTCGTAATAAGGTTTATTTACTTTGAAATATATCCATGCTCCGGTCGTGGAAGATGATTTAATATAGATTTAATCTTTTCTCTTTTGGCTTGTGCCAAATCAATTGCTGGAAATATTAGTGTTCAAGGTTAGTATTATCCAACTAACCATTATTAGCATTTGCTATGTTGTGAAATAGGAAATATCAAAATATATAATTTAAAATCTTTTGTGCTTCATATTGCATGTCACAATTTAAAAAGTTACAATCTTGCAGGTGATTCACATTATATTGAGTGAGATCAATGTTGGAAAGGCGTTAAAGTGGATTTTTCTTGCTTATATCTCCATGGTGCTATAGGGAAGTACTAGCACAAAAGCAGTAAATATTGTAGCATCTCTCAACTTTCGTTATGGTTGGAGATAGTCCTTTGCCAGTAGTGGATTTTTGGCTTTGCCACTTCTTGTATTGTCTTTCTTTCTTAGTGAGGCCTTGTGATTTCTCATTAAGAAAGGGCGTATAGAGGAGGCAATAGCATCCCTTAAGATGTTGAGGAAATGTGGAGCAAAAGCTGAGCTGCAGATGTTAGCAGGCATGATGGAAAACGAAGGCAAGAGGAAAAGGAAGAAACTATCACACTCGCCCCTTTTACTGCTTAACATAGTCGCTCAAATTTTTCAGCAAGTGTTGGGCTTAGACTCAATACTATTCATTGGACCATTACTTTTGTAGTTAGTTAGATACACCTATAATGCTTCCTTCGTCACTCCGCTAATTGCCGGAGTTGTTCGCCCTAGCAGTGCTTTTAGATGTAAAAAGATGCACATGACATGCATATGACTTATTTGTTAGCTTCATTAAGGACTAAAATCTCATATTTACTTTATTGTTTTGAAAATAACTCATCAACTAACATTAATCTCTCTAGTATGCACATACATTCTCTTAATATAATATTCGTAATAAGATTTATTTATAATAAAATATGTCTATGCCCGAGTCGTGGAGGATGAGTTAATGTAGGTTTAATCTTTTCTTCTTTGGCTTCTGCAAAATTAGTTGCTGCAAATATGAGTATTCAAGGTTTATATTATCCAACTAACCATTATCAGCATTTTTTATGTTGTGAAATAGGAAATATCAGAATATATAGTTTAAAATCTTTTGTGCTTCATATTGCATTACAATCTGGCAGGTGATTCACATTATATTAAGTGAAACCAATGTTAGAAAGGCACTAAAGTGGATTTCTCTTGATTATAACCCCATGGTGTTATGGGGTAGTGCTAGCACGAAATCAGTAAACATGGCAGCATCTCACAACTTCCGTTACGGTTGGAGATGATCCTTTACCAGTAGTGGATTTTTGGCATTGCCACTTCTTGTATTGTCTTTCTTTCTTAGTGAGACCCGTGGTTTCTCATTAATAAAGGGCGTATGGAGGAGGCCATAGCGTACCTTAAGATGTTGAGAAAATGTGGAGTAGAAGTACATCTGCAGATATTGGCAGACATGATGGACAATGAAGACAATAGGAAACGGAAGAAACTGTCACACTCGCCCATTTTACTGCTTAACATAGTGGCTCAAATTTTCCAGCAAGTGTTGGACTTACTCAATACTTTTCTTTGGACCATTACATTTGATGTCAGCTAGATACACTTATACTGCTTCATACGTCGCTCCACTCATTGCGAGAGTTATTACGCCTTAGCAGTGCTTTCAGATGTAAAAAGATGCACATGACATATTTTTTAGCTTCTTTAAGGATTAAAATCTCATATTTACTTTAATGTTTTTGAAATAAAACTCATCAACTAACACTAATTTCTCTAGTATGCACATAAATTCTCTTAATATAATATTCGTAATAAGGTTTATTTATTTTGAAACATATTCATGCCTCGGTCGTGGAGGATGAGTTAATGTAGGTTTAATATTTTCTTCTTTGGCTTGTGCCAAATTAGTTACTGGAAATATGAGTGTTCAAGGTTAGTATTATCCAACTACCCATTATTATCATTTGCTATGTTGTGAAACAGAAAATATCAGAATATATAGTTTAAAATCTTTTGTGCTTCATATTGCATGTGACACTTAATCAAGTTACAATCTTCCCGGGGATTCACATTAAATTGAGTGAGACCACTATGGAAAGGCAGTAAAGTGGATTTTCCTGGCTTATAACTCCATGGTGCTACGGGAAAGTACTAGCACGAAAGCAGTAAACATAGCAGCATCTCACAACTTCCATTACGGTTGGAGATTGTCCTTTGCCAGTAGTGGGTTTTTGGTTTTCCCACTTCTTGTTGTCTTTCTTTTTTAGTGATGCCCCGTGGTTTCACATTAAGAAAAGGCGTATGGAGGAGGCAATAGCGTCCCTTAAGATGTTAGAGGAAATGTGGAGCAAAACCAGAGTTGCAAATGTTGGCAGGCATGATGGAAAATGAAGGCAAGAGGAAAAGGAAGAAATTGTAACACTCGCCCCTTTTACGGCTAAACATAATGACTTAAATTTTTCATCAAGTTTTGGGATTACTCAATACTATTCTTTGGACCATTACTTTGACAGTCAACTAGATACACCTATATTGCATCATTCATCGCTCCACTCATTGCCGGAGTTGTTCGCCCTAGCAATGCTTTCAGATGTAAAAAAATGCACATAACATGCACATGACTTATTTGTTAGCTTCTTTAAGGACTAAAATCTCATATTTACTTTATTGTGTTGAAAAAAACTCATCAACTAAAATAATCTCTCTAGTATGCACATAAATTCTCTTACTATGATTCGTAATAAGGTTTATTTATATTGAAATATATTCATGCCCCGGTCGTGGTGGATAAGTTAGTGTAGGTTCAATATTTTCTCATTTGGCTTGTGCCAAATTAGTTGCCGGAAATATGAGTGTTCAAGGTTAGTATTATCCAACTAACCATTATTAGAATTTTCTATGTTGTGAATTAGGAAATATCAGAATATATAGTTTAAAATCTTTTGTGCTTCAAATTGCATGTCACTGTTTAAGTTACAATCTTGTAGGTGAACCACATTTCATTGAGTGAGACCAATTGGAAAGGCACTAAAGTGGATTTTCCTTGCTTATAACTTCATGGTGCTATGGGGAAGTACTAGCATGAAAGCAGTAAACATGGCAGCATCTCACAACTTCTGTTACGGTTGGAGATGGTCCTTTGCCAATAGTGGGTTTTTGGCTTTGCCATTTCTTATTGTCTTTATTTTTTAGTGATGCTGCATGGTTTCTCATTAATAAAAGGCGTATGGAGGAGGCAATAGCGTCCCTTAAGATGTTGAGAAAATGTGGAGCAAAACCAGAGTTGCACATGTTGGGAGGCATGATGGAAAATAAAGGCAAGAGGAAAAGGAAGAAACTGTCACACTCACCTCTTTTACTGCTTAACATAGTTGTTCTAATTTTCCAGTAAGTATTGGTCTTACTCATTGCTATTCTTTTTACCATTACTTGTACAATCAGCTAGATACACCTATAATGCATCATTCGCCGCTCCGCTCATTGCCGGATTTGTTCGCCCTAGCAGTGCTTTCAGATGAAAAAAGATGCACATAACATGTGCGTGACTTATTTGTTCGCCTCTTTTAGGACTTAAATTGCATATTTACTTTATTGTTTTGAAAAAAAACTCATCAACTAACATTAATCTCTCTAGTATGCATATATATTCTCTTAATATAATATTCGTAATAAAGTTTATTTACTTTGAAATATATACATGCCCCGGCCGTGGAGGATGATTTAATATAGATTTAATCTTTTCTCTTTTGGCTTGTGCCAAATCAGCAAAATATGAGTGTTCAAGGTTAGTATTATCCAACTAACCATTATTAGCATTTGCTATGTTGTGAAATAGGAAATATCAAAATATATAGTTTAAAATCTTTTGTGCTTCATATTGCATGTCACACTTAAAAAAGTTACAATCTTGCAGGTGATTCACATTATATTGAGTGAGATGGAAAGGCATTAAAGTGGATTTTTCTTGCTTATAACTCAATGGTGCTATAGGGAAGTACTAGCACGAAAGCAGTAAACATTGTAGCATCTCTTAACTTTCGTTATGGTTGGAGATAGTCCTTTGCAGTAGTGAGTTTTTGGCTTTGCCACTTCTTGTTGTCTTTCTTTCTTAGTGAGGCCCTGTGGTTTCTCATTAAGAAAGGGCGTATGGAGGAGGCAATAGCATCCCTTAAGATGTTGAGGAAATGTGGAGCAGAAGTTGAGCTGCAGATGTTGGCAGGCATGATGGAAAATGAAGGCAAGAGGAAAAGGAAGAAACTCTCACACTCGCCCCTTTTACTGCTTAACATAGTTGCTCAAATTTTCCAGCAAGTGTTAGGCTTAGATTCAATTCTATTCATTGGACCATTACTTTTGTAGTCAGTTAGATACACATATAATGTCTCATTCGTCGCTCCGCTCATTGCCGGAGTTGTTCGAGCTTGAGTTGCTGGACTCACTTATCCGAGTTAGAGCTTCTTCGGCCGATGGAGGACTATAGTCTCGACATGTTTAGGCATGTTTTTAGCATAGGTACTTCTTCATTTCTTTCTTATTTAGATTTTCTTTATATAGATCAATTTTTATTAACTGAACTATAGCATAAGTAACTTGATATCACTTTTGTCGGATTTTTCCAGGTTTCCTTGCTAGGTCTCTTCCTTTTGGTAGGAGATCATATCTTTCAATTGGGGCAAAAGAGTACCTATGCAAAATCTATCATATCTTTTTAGGAGTATCATTTTACTTGTCATTGCAAGTTTGCTACTATTGCTTCTAAAATGGATGACTTATACAGCTTTATTAAGAAGGGATCCTGGTTTAAGATTCCAGGTCAGGCATGCTTAGAGAGACAACAGCAAAGCAACTATGAAAAATATTTTTCTACGCTCATCTATCTTGTTTACTCTTTAATGTCGTGTCAGATTTTGAACGAGATCTCTAATCTTTATAGGCGTTGTTCTAAGTTATCGATAGGCTAATGGTTATTAGATCCACACATTTACGTCTTATATGTTATCTTTCAAGTATGTGGTAAACTGTCAGATGACGTCTTATATGTTATCTTTCAAGTATGTGTTAAACTGTCAGAAGAGATCGAATATATTAGCTTAAATTAAAATTTATGCATAAACAAGGTCTAAACTCATGGACGCTTTCCGTGGAAAAAGAATGCACGTGACGTGCACATGACTCATCTGCTAATTTATTTAAGGAGTAAAATCTCATGTTTACTTCATGGTTGTAACAAGAACTCATCAAGTAACATATGACACAAATTTTGTCAATATAATATTCGTATAAGATTTATTTCCTTTGAAATATATGCGTGCCCTAGCCGTGGAGGATGAATTAATAGGTTTTAATCTTTTCTCCTTCCCAAATAAGTTGCTAGAAAAGTATGAGACGGATCAAAAGTGGAATCACAAAATATTTGAATTGACAAGAATCATGATGATACCACTTGTATAACCCCGCACCATTATCATACACTACAAACTTATCTCTGTCGTTAGTGTTTTCCAATGATCATGGTAGACATTAGGCGGTCTCTTAATCGTGCATGATAGGGAATACCAAAGGGGCTTTTGCATCCGTACCCACATTTTGTGTCACGTTTTAACTTATACCTGCTTTGTAAAAAAAAATGCAAATATACCCGCTTTTGCGCATAACTTCAGCATACGGGACTGAAGTAGCAAAGGCAATCACACAAAACTTCAGCATTCTAGTAGACGGGCCTGAAGTAGCTTGCGAACTTCAGCTCTAGAACTGATCAGCTCTAGAAGTTTTTGTCTTTGTAACTGGGGAACTAACTTCAGCTCTAGAAGTTTTTGTCTTTGTAACTGGGAACTTCAGCAAGTTTTTGTCTTTGTAACTAGGGAACTTCAATAGAGCTGAAAGTTTTTGTCTTGTAACTCGGGAAACTGAGGAACTTCAGCTCTAGAACTGAAAATTTTGTCTTTGTAATTCGCGAACTTCAACTCGACAGCTGAAGCTTTTGTCTTTATAAATGGGAACTTCAGCTCTAGAGCTGAAGTTTGTAACTGGGAAACTGAAGTTTTATCTTTGTAACTGGTATTTCGGGGTCTTGCCATCAAGATACTACAACCCATGTTCTCTATTCAGACTTCGGTTGCCTATATTTTTGTGAAGCCCACATCAACTTTCTCTTACCCAGATACAGTTATAAAATGGAGAACATTGTGAGCTGATCTAACAGTAATATTAACGGTGAAAAAAAATAGAAATGAACTTGCAAAATTGTGAAGAAATAGAGAAGAGTTGGATGGCCAATGGCTAACACATATTACACATAAGGAGATTTCCTAGTTTATCTATGCTAAGCTCTCAACTTCTTCGACATATACCATTTGATATAAATTTCTCACAGCCCATACAAACTCTACGCTATCAGAAATTAACACTTATGAAATATAATCAATAATCAACGTTAACTGTCCAAGGGATTTAGTTATTTTCCTAATATTCCTTAAAGAAGATACTCAAAAGAGTGACAGAAATCCAAATATACCTGATGTAGTAATTTGCTATGAAATTAGTAGCAAATTAGACTAAGAGACAATCAGGTGTTGAGGTCCAAATAAATCAAGCATGTAGTAGTTTAAACGAACATAAATAAGTTTCTTTCTCTGTAAACCAAACTTCTACTGTACTCTCCAAGTGTTGTGAATCATTTTATTTTGACTTTATTAAATGACTAATTCTAGCAACAATGAGATTGCACACATTCCTTGACTTGGATAGTGATTGTATACTTCCAGCAACTTTTTAACAAGTCATCATTGTAGGATTTAATTGGCTTTCATGGGAAAGGCAAGTGGAATTAATATGAATAGTGTCACAAATCAAGTTTTTACCTCCATCCTCGTTCAGGATTCTATTCTTTTGAAATATATAAATACTTTTATACCTTTATACTGAGATTACTTGCATCATAGATAAAAAATTACAACTTCAATAGAATTATTTGTCAACATTGTTTCATGGCAAACAACTTACTTGCTGCCAACTCTAATTTACCAAAATATTTTTGTAGTTATGCTAATAGCAGAAATATATTGAGCAGTACTATGCTTCGCCACCCAAAGAAGCTTAAATAAGCCATGATATTTTATCTTTTTACTTGCCCTGTATATGAAGCTTGACATCTTGCATCAGATAACTTCTTAAAACCTATAGCATTAAACCACCGCTACCAAAGACCACTGGTTATAAAAATATTTGTTTGAGAAATATGGAAGATAAAGTATAAGCTCCAATTTGTAACATAGTTTAGAATGGGAAAAAAATTTAACACATGTAGTAGTCAAATATTATCACGACAACCTTAGCATCCAGAACATTTAAAATAAAACATACCTTACGGCCTCGGGCATCCTTCAATAATAAAAAATCAAAAGACAAGTATGCTTGCAGAAAGAAAAATAGAGCTAAGAGCACCATTATTTTGGAAATAACAGAGTCTCCTTCGTATAAAGTTTTATGTATTTGTATAGATATATCTTATAGCTATCACAAAGAAAGTTTGAAGTGAACATTTTATCTGAATCATATAAGACATAAGACAGGACATACAATTTACTACAAAAGACAATTATTAATTGGGAGGGATAAGAGTAAAACAAAATGAAAGAATCAATTACCACATTACTTGAAGGTTTTATCCTAAAACATCATTGTCCGTCTGCTTTTGTTATATACTCTCCTCTTAAGGCTTTAAGGTCCTCCAATGAGGAGTTGGGAGATAGAAGCTAGCACATAAATGCTATACCAACATTAGGTAAAGAGCAAGTTAGATCAAGTAAAGTGGCTGCTATCCTGGCAGGCATAGTACAAACATGTTATTAATTGTAATGTGCAAAAGTAACCAGATAAAAAAGATTACTCCCACTAATAGTAACGACCAAAGATTAATGAGGCACAAAGAGAGACTTATTAAATAGAATTTCAAGAATAAATTAAAAGTATAGATAATGGCAAAACTATTCTCAGTTTCAAATTTCAAATATTCAATTTCTAAAATGCCAATTGGCATTTATGTTGTTAATAATAGTGGCATAGTGGTGTCTATGAGAAGTTTGCTACAATCACAAAATATCATCTACAGATGTAATGGGTCCTTCCCTCATAAAATAGTACATCAGTAATTTCAAACTGCCTGATAAGCCATTCATGTACCCCACACCTAATCACTTTTTGCTTTCCAGAAGCTATCAGTCAGTCAAATTTGCTGGCAATCAAAGGAAATTCTCTATTTAGAGAACTTTGTAAAAGAAAAACTAAACACATTATCAGAAATTTATGTAATATATAATTAGCCTAGAAGAAAGCATTACATTAAAAATTGAAAAAGAGAAGAGTATATTATTACTTCAACATCAAAAAAAAAAAAAAATTTGACAAAGTCCTCTTAAGTTAAATTGTTATCTTCTTGCATCCATGAATAATATACCAACGTGCCTGAAACCGGTAGGAACCTTCCACTGTTTTTATATACTATGAATATCGAAATTTCAGTAAATGAAATATCATGATCATTACTATTAAAATTAAAGTATCTAGAAAAACTCTTGGCGAAGCAAAAGGTTCAATCTCTCACCTCTTAATATGAGCTATCGCAGTTGACTATCATGCAGACCATGCATCTTGACAACATAACATATGAATGCAATCCTGTATAAATCACGGGCGAGTTGATAAGTCCATCTCATGCATTATCGTATAATAAAACTACCTAGTTATAGAAGCCTCCACAAATCATTAAAAAATAGAAAAATTAAATTTTACTTAATACATTGAAAATAAATAGGCAAACAAGGAGTTCAGATATCACAAGTACTGCATTTTATCACCATTAGGCTGACAAACACATAAAGAAAGAGTTGTCTGGGTACACATTTTTACTGATCAAGATATCAAATGAAAAGAGAAAAAATTCAATGATTTTAATAATGTATAGCTTACTGTGCAAAGATATACTCGAGACAAAGAGATAGATTGAAAGTTTTCTGATAATGATGAGCTCCCGACGAAACAATATTACTAATTGCAGCACAATCAAAATGTAGGGCACCATGAAAGAATTATCCATATTTATTTTCCTTCATGTAAAAGGTTTAGATACAAACGAATTTATAAATACACACCAAGTAAGGGATACGCTGCATATTTCAGTGTCATACTTCTAGTTGCCAAAACATCTGTTATGGCTTTGGGAAAGGATATATATAATTATGTTAAAATCACCTATAAGTAAAGAAAAGGAATAAAAAATTATTCAGTTGTTTTAGGCATATTGTCAAACACCTTAATTGCACCAAGTTTTTCCCTTTTGATAAGAATCCCCCGTTCTGATGGCAACTCGATATGCTTAGAGCTAGAAGCATTCAAACAATAAAAATTACATGCATATACAGAATCTACCCAAAAAATTTTGAGAAAGAGAAAATAACATATACTTGTAAACCAAAAATCCACTTATAGGTTGAATTAAAAAGAAAAATAAAGCAGAAATACGTTCTCACTAAATAGTCTATAAAAAATAGAATCAAATATTTACATTCTCACCAAGAAAGAGTAGAGGAAAATGTAGCAGAATTCAGAAATCTCTTCCTTCATGTTCGGGCTTTTTGATTTTATCTCGCCGATCAGGATGCATGTATATTTTGGAGGGTGTATCTATAGCTGTGTATACACAGAAAATCTACAGAATAATTAATCAATACAATTGGAAAAAAAATCCAATCAATCATATAATATTAAAAAGAAGAGACCCCCAAAAAAAAAAAAAAAATCAAAGCTCACCTGCAATAGGTACATCCAATCGGAACATGAGAATAAAATTATTCTCCCGGAAGAAGGTGATGAGAGGAAGGGGAAATTGAAATGTAAAATGATTGAAGAAAACCAACCCAAAACGAAGAGAAAGCAACATAACAAAAGACAAAAAGAAAGGCAAGAAATATAGAGTGATGAAGAAGAAGAAATGGCCAAATCAGTGAGGGGCGTGAAAATCTACGCAGAGTGTTAGCAAGAGGGGAAATAAAGAGCTGAAAGCCAAGAACCAAAATGATCCTAAGAAATAATGATCTTATGAAATCACCCTTCAGTTATTAAATAGATAAAAATCAGGATTAGCTTTTATTAAAATATATTATAGAAAATAATCGATATTGAAAGAACAATAGTGGACGTGCCGGAGTGGTTATCGGGCATGACTAGAAATCATGTGGGCTTTGCCCGCGCAGGTTCGAATCCTGCCGTCCACGTTAAAGTTTTCATTTTCCTTTTTTGACTGGCATTTATCAAACATCTTGCTCTTTGAAAAGTTTGGAAGTTTTGTCAGTCAGAATTTAAAAGTGGTCAACCAGGAGAAATATAGGGCAACACTTTTGATTTTGCTACTGTGAGAATTGAGAAAGATCTACATTAAAAGATAATTGGGGAGATTTGCAAATAATTAATGAGAATTTAAGTATTATACTCCACATGATTGACTTGATTGTGGTATTAATTTCATTAAACTATTTTCATAATAAAAAGAGTTCCTCTAACTAATACATAAAGTTACTAAGAGGAAACAAATGGAAAACAGTTTAGTGACTTCCGTGATAGTTAGGTAAAGTTGAGTAACTGTTTTTGTTACAAAAAAATAATTGAATGATAGTGCTAGAGAAATAGCACGTAGCTTTAATGAGAAAATAAAAGAAATGGAGGAAACATGATGGAAAAGAGTAACTAAAACCTCTTTAATTCCCAATGAAGAAAATGAAACGACTTCTAAGAAAAAATCACTTGACTTCTTTGTTTCGTAAATTTCCCATACATGGAATATTGATCACTTTTTTCACTGCCTCATGACATTTGTTTGCTAACAATATTTTTCCTGTTTTTAAAAAGCACAGCCTTTGCAAAAACCTTTTAATTGCAGAAGAAGAAAGAAAGGTAAGTAAAGTAAACACTTATTTCTTCTATTATAATGTTTTGTTGCATGTGCAAGGTTAGGGATAACGTCTGCGTATTATACTGAACTTGTTGTTGTTGGAGTGATGATGATTTTGTTTATTTTGATGATTAGGGAATTATGATGACAACTACTACAATGAAGAAAACAGTTCCGGGGTTGATAGATTTGGTGTTTTCTTGGTCTTTAGGGGATGTGTTGAACAGAGATCTTTATAGAGACAAGGTTTGATTCTTTCTTCTTGTCCATATACAAGCCTTGAAAATATTTCTGAATAGTGTTTTAAAGTTATAAATATTGACCATGTAAAAATATTTATACAATGAACAATCAGATCACTTATAAGGCAAGTAACCGGTAAGTCTCTAGTGAAATGGTCACTAGTTTTTTATTACATATTAAACTATATAAATAGTGTAAATTTACAATGATTAGTGTATATAACTTAAATCTTTTTTAATATTGTCTCCCAAACAAATTAATGCCTCTGCCGAGGGTCTTCAGAAACAGCCATATCTTGATAAGCTCTGTGCACACATATCTTGTGGGATTACACTGAATTTGTTATTGCTGTTGTTGTAAGCAAATTACTACTTCTGTCTTTGTTTTATATATATGACAAGGTTCGAAGTAGCAAAGGTTAAACTATTTAATTTTAGGTGTGTATTCGTATATAGATTCTTCAAATTTTTCTTCCTTTTTTTTCCCCTTTGAAATAGCTAACATTTTAAAATTTCCAAAAAGTAAATTAGAAAATCGTGATCATAGAAAAACTTTTGCTTTTTCTTCTCTCTGTGTGATTTGCCGAGTGATTACTCCTATTCTAATGCGTTAGGTTAAAGAAATTCCAGAGACATTCTTGTCAACAGATCATTACTTGAAATCATTCATTACTCCACTTATTGAAGAAACACATGCTGATTTGCTTTCAAGCATGTTCACAGTCTCAAAAACCGCTGCTCTTGAGGTTCTTGGCGTCGAAAAATCAGAAAAATTTAAGCCTCCCAAAAGTTTATATTACGAGATTTTGTTGAAGAGAGCGTCAGAGGGAGAGAACATTGAAACAAAATATAAACCAGAGAATGGAGATTTGATTGCACTAACAGATGTGAGGCCAAGACGAATTGAAGATTTGAACAGGCCTAAGAGATCTTATCACATTGCCATAGTTAAAGGGATTGAAGATGAAGACTCATATTGTATACCTATCCTGTCTTCGAAGCCTATTTCATTTCAGAAACAAGACGTTGAGAAGGGTGAACGAAGGGACAAGCTTTTTGTTGTGATTCTTTCTAATGTGACGACAAACTTGCGAATATGGAATGCTTTGAATTCAGACCAGGAAAATGCAAACCTGAAGATCATTAAATCTTTGCTGACAATTGATCCAAATATTGTAAGTAAACCTCTTTCATCAGCTACGTACACAGGATTTTGCGCATGCAACGTAAGCCTTTATTTACAATTTGGCTTGTAAGTTAGATTGAGTCTGGGATTTTGGTGGTTCTTAGGCTTTACTTTCTGTACTTTGTATCATTTTCAAGTAGTGTCAGTCTAGTGTGTGTATACAGGGCGTAGGTGCAGGAATTTTTGTTAGCGGTGTTGAAATTCATAGAACGGGATTAAATAACTTCAATTATCATACACCTAAACAAGAAATAGCCTTAATTCAACGTTTTGTTGAGTCTTTAATTAAGTTAGAAAAGGTCCTGAGTTCAATTCTACTTATCCGTTTTCTCACCGTGTTAATACGTATATTAAATAGTAAGAATTTCCAACAAACTGGACACCGCTTCATTGAGTGCATCCGCCCATGTATATATGTGTGTGTGTGTGTTTGATTCTTAAAGATTATATTATTTGCACGCATATGCAAGTAAAACTATTACGAAGCAATGTCGGATGACACCTCTTATAAGGGGTACCTCTGCCATAATTTAGACTTATTCTTTTATTTTATAGCCAGTCTGAAGGCATATTCTGAACTCTTTCTAGATTAGTTTTGGAGTCCATTACTCAAATGGTCACTCAACTATCCCAAAGTATCTCCTAAAGTCATTTTACTTTCGTTTGTAACAACAAAGTCACTGAACTATGCCTATTGCACTCAGAAGGTCACTCAACTAGGCTTTCTAAATTTTGGATTGCCAAATACCTATTTTACCCACTAAATTATAAATATTTATCTTCTTTTAATTTTTTAACTTTTTAATATAATAATTTTTCCTTTTTAATTTATATTATGGACTTACCTAAAGAATCAATAAATATTATTTATAAATTAAAAAAACAAAAAGTATTTAAGCATCTATAGTGCTAGAATAACAAAATAATGACCATAGTAAAAAAATTAATTAGAATAATTTGTTCGTAATAATAATTTAATATTAACAACAAAAATTCAAAAATTATTTACACAAGAAAATAAAGGTTGTAAAATATTCCATGCATGTAAAAAATGATTATTTAAATAAAAGTATTTTATAATATACATTATATATTCTTGAAAATTATGCTCAATTATATTATATATTTTTCATGCACGACTTAACATAGCATATTTTACGCTATACAGATAGTCCCCCTACTTTTCACTGACATAACTTTGTGTCGTCGGAAAGTTGGTAGAAACATAATAATATAATTGAGCATAATTTTCAAGAATATATAATGTAAATTATAGAAATACCCTTATTTAAATAATTATTTTTATATTACGTGCAAGGAATATATATTTTGCAGCCTTTATTTTCTTTCATTCTGAATTGTGTAAATAAATTTTTGAATTTTTGTTGTTAATACTAATATTATTATTACTAATAAATTATTCTAATTAATTTTTTTTACTATGGTCATTATTTTGTTATTCCAGCATTATATATACTTAAATACTTTTTATTTTTTTAATTTATAAATAATATTTATTTATTCTATAGGTAAGTCCATAATATAAATTTAAAAAGGAAAATCATAATATTAAAAAGTTTAAAAAATAAAAAGAAGATAAATGTTATAATTTAGAGGTTAAAATAGGTATTTGGCAATCCCAAATTTGAAAATTTTAGTTGAGTAACCTTCTGAGTGCAATATGCATAGTTGAGTGACTTTGTCGTTACAAACGAAAATAAAGTGACTTTAGGAGATAGTTGAGTGATCATTAGTTTTGATTCCAATGATCATCTTTCGACATCCGTTGAATTTTCAATCGTCCACAGGGGGAAGTAGATTGCTGTCTTTGCTCCGGCAAAGAATCAAAAACTAATGCTATATCAAATTCAAGGGCCGTGATTCAGTCCTTTGGACTAGACGATGCTCAACAAGAGGCGGTTCTAAGTTGTATTGAAACAAGAGAATGTGGTCACCGGAACACGGTTAAGTTAATTTGGGGTCCTCCAGGAACTGGAAAGACTAAAACAGTTGCCTCCTTACTCTATGTTCTGTTAAAAATGAAATGCAGAACTTTGACTTGCGCTCCTACGAACATTGCTGTGTTGGGAGTTACAAAGAGGCTGATGCAACATGTACTAAATGGCCTAGAATATGACACTTATGGTTTAGGAGACATAATTGTATTTGGAAATGGGAAAAGAATGAAGATCGATGATCATGAAGATCTGTTTGATGTATTTCTTAAGAACCGTGTTGATGCCCTTGTTAGCTGTTTGTCACCAAATACTGGGTGGAGAATTGGTGTGCAATCCATGATATGTTTGCTCGAGGATCCTGAAGAGCAATATCGTAAGTACAAAGAAAATGAAGAAAAAAAGGAAAATGATGTGGACGATAATCAGCATACAGATGATGAGGACGAGGAAGATAAAGGAAACATTACCAATGATCGAGTACTAGATAAGAATAGGAAGAATAAGTTGTGGAACAAATTTGTCCTTGAACCATTGAAAAAGAACAAGAAGGCGGCATCAAAAGATAAACAAAGTTCTCAAAGGAGAAACAACTCGAGAGCAGATAACGAAGCGAACAAGGTCAAGAACGACGGGGAGGCAAGCAACAAAGAAGCCATTGTTTGGACATTTGAGGAGTTTGTTATCAAAAGATTCAGATGGATACATAACCAGTTAATATTTTGTCTGACCAGCTTGTACACTCATGTACCTACTTCGTTCGTTCCACTAGAAGTAGCTAAGGAAATGATCAAACTACTTTCAATGCTTCACACTCTTGGAAAGTTGTTTGCTACTGCGGAAACTTCTGGAGGGTTAAGAGAAATACTACACGGAGTTGTTACAAGGAACAAGGCGAGACGTTTTGCTAATCTTCTTGAAACGAAGACGGAATGCCTACAAGTATTGAAATTTCTTAGCGCGAGTATCTCTCTTCCCAATTTAATCCATGACTACCAAATTCGAAGTTTTTGTCTAAAAGGTGCATGTTTGATTTTCTGCACTGCTTCTAGCTCATCGAAATTGCACACAGACGGAACGACACCACTTGAGATGGTGGTAATTGATGAAGCTGCTCAGCTGAAAGAATGTGAATCCACTATTCCTTTACAACTCCCAGGTCTGCGCCATGCTATACTCATCGGAGATGAGAAACAATTGCCTGCAATGGTTCAGAGCAAGGTTATCTTTTAATTTTTTCACAGCTTTTTTAATAAAATTACTGTGCTGATCTTTTTTTTTTTGACCACTAGTATTTGTTATATACAGATCTGTGAGAAGGCTGACTTTGGCAGGAGCTTATTTAAGAGGCTGGTAATCTTAGGACACAAGAAGCACCTTCTTAATGTTCAATATAGGATGCATCCAAAAATCAGTCTGTTCCCGAATATTGAGTTCTATGAGAAGAAAATAACAGATGGTCCTAATGTAAAAGCGGCAATATATGAGAAGAGATTTCTTAATGGAAATGTTTTTGGCTCCTATTCATTTATAAACATAAGTAGTGGAAAAGAGGAGCTTGATGACCAACACAGCACAAGAAATATGGCAGAAGTTTTCGTTGTAGCTGAAATAGTCGCTAACCTTTATAAAGGTGATACTCTAATCTAATTATGATGATCTTTTTCGAGTTTTCTCTACTGTATCTTGATTTGAATGGCAATTGAGTTGGCAAACCTGATATTATTATCTGAATTACAGAATCTGTCTCTTCGAAACATAAAGTCCGTGTTGGTTGTATATCTCCTTACAAGGCTCAAGTTTTTGCTATTCAACAAATTCTTTGCAAGAAATATAACACAGATGCTAGCAGTAACTTCTCAGTGAATGTACGTTCTGTTGATGGTTTTCAAGGGGGTGAAGAGGATGTTATAATTATCTCCACCGTTCGTTGTAATGGGAGTGGATCAATTGGTTTCCTTTCTAATCTTCAGAGAGCAAACGTTGCACTGACCCGAGCAAGGTAGTATTAATTTGCTGGAAAACTTTTCAAAAATGTTCGAGTATCAACGATATAATTTGATGAACTTGTTCTTGATTGTTTCCTCATCTTCTTATGCAGATACTGCCTTTGGATATTGGGAAATAGCACAACGTTGGTTAACAGTGGTTCCATTTGGAAGAATTTAGTCATTGACGCCAAGGCTCGTGGTTGTTACTTTGATGTTACTGATGATCAGAGATTGACTCGAGCAATTTTGAACGCAACCATTGAACTTGGCAACATAGAAACATTCCTCAGAACTGACTCCCCTATATTCAGAACAGCCAAGTGGAAAGTATGTTGCTTCATTTTACTTAAGCCAGACGTTTAAGCTTTCTTTAACTTATTCTTTGAGTTCAATGCATAACAATTTGATATGTTTCTTGAATATTAATGGCAAAAATTACATCTGTTGAATTTGGAATTTGCTAGTAAAGTAGGACAACATTTTCACAAGTGATATTGTTGAGTTTAATCTTTTGTTTTTGTGGCTTAATTCTTTTATTATCAAATAGCAACAACAAACCCAATATAATCTCACAAGTGGGGTCTAGGGTGAGTACGCAGATCTTCCCCCTACAGTGAAATGTAGAGAGGCTAGTTCTAGTGAACCCTCAGCACGAAGAAAAATGAAAATAGAGCAGTAGCAACAAGCAATAACGACAACAAGATAAAGGAAAAAAAGGCGAAAGGAACAACATGTACCAATAGAAATCTTCAATATTACAATATAAGACTACCACTAATAACACTAGAACTGATGGAAATCTACAGTATTATAATACAAGACTGCCACTTGATGTTTTGAATTTTAGAAATAAAAGGTTCTTGCTGTTATAAACTTACAGGTTTTATTTAGTCAGAACTTCACAAAATCCATGGCCAGAATTAAGGATGCGGAGATTAGTAAAGAAGTGATCTCCCTTTTGGTGAAGCTTTCAAGTGGTTGGCGTAAGCCGGAAAAGAACATCAAGTTCATCGACACGGGTAGGAATTCTTCTGCGCTGTTGGAAGTGTACAATGTCAAGCACCTAAAATTGATTTGGACAATAGATATTCAGCAGAAGGACTGTACATACATTCAAGTATTAAAGATCTGGGACATTTTACCTGGATATCAGATACCAATGTTGGCAAAGGACCTCGACTTCTTTTTTGGTAATTATACCGTGGATATTATGAATCGTTGCCAATTCAAACATGTGGAAAGGTACATACATACCTTTATATAGCCACTGAAACATATCTGCATACATGTCCTGGTATCTTTTTCATGTCTAAGTTGATGTCTTATCGCCTCTTTTTATAAGTCGTTATACATTTTGATGATAAATGAAAAATCCTGATTTGTAGGAACTTAATACTTCCAATGACATGGCCAATTAATGGAAATGCTGTCTCAAGAAAATACTCAGCACACAGTGATCGAGACGAGAACTTGGCAACTCAAGTGGCAGCTATGAGTTTGAGGGATAAGCCAAGATCTTCAAGAAGTTCCAAGTGAGTGTAGGGTGTACAATATAGAAATTTTCAACAGAGTAAAACAATTTATGAAAAGTAAAATAACAGAAGTTTGTGCTATATGCTTGTTTTTCGGTAGATGCCTTGTGTTGCAACCAAATAACTAATCTTTTCGATAAGGTACTCCCTCTGGTCCGCTTTAATTGATATTTTGGCCTTTCTTTGTTTGATTTTTTTCAAACTAAGATTATAGTCAATTTTATTGTTAATTAATACTAAAAGATGGGTTCTTTAATATGTGTGAAACAGCCAAAAAATCAATTAAAGTGGACCGGAGAGAGTATCAGATTGATTGATGTTGTTACTGACTCTACTCGTGATACTTATTAGTAATTTTCACAAGTCCAAGACGAAGAAAGGAGGAATGATCAAAGCAGTGTGGCAACCGGTCTCAGATCAGTCTAGTTATTGACTCGTCAAATGGGAGACCTTAAAGTTGCACACAAGAGGTAAATATAAGAATACTAATAGTTTGCAATTCTATAATGTTTTTCTGAGGTAGCCTTGTTACATGTGTTTGAACTGCTTTCTAAAGCTACTTTTAAGTTTTTCTCAATTTATGTTGATGATTCATTTTACATAACAAATTTTTGAACATTTTAAATTCTCTGTTTTTGTCAGATTCTTGAATTTTCGCTGTTGTTATGACCCTTAAAAGGTTTGATTGAAATTTACAGCTACAGCAGGTACAAGACAAGTTGCATATGAGATTTATTCAATGGATGCATAACAATGGTTTGCATAGCTTGCAAAATGGAGCTCCCACCCTCTCAAAAGTATCAAAGACTCCATGTCATACAGCTCGAAGATTTTAGTATGTCAAATCAATTTAAATAGACTTAATTATAAGAAGATTAGCCAAATCTGTTACTTATACATAATCATTTTCCATGTGAATGTTTGTGTATTCCTAGAGAGCTCGAAACATTTCTTGGTGGAAGAAGTGTTAGCAATCAAACGTTTGTAGTATTGCAGAGCTGAAGGGTTTCTTAGCATCCACCAGACAGTAGAGAGACCAGGTCCTCTATTAATTTCCACAGAATAATGTGATAAAAACGAGTAAAGAGAGTGGGGATTTTTACGTGGAAAAATCCCTCTTAAGGGGACAAAAACTACGACCTACTCTTGTAGGTTTTCAACTCCACTAACTTGTAATCTACACTATTACAAGCCACTTTGTAAGGTACTCTTACAAAGACTTTCACACACTAACTTATAGTACTTGCTACAAGCTACTTTGTAACTATTCTAGCTACAAAGACTTTGACTTATGACTAACCTTAGTCACACAAGGTCATAAATGAAGTATGGTTTTAGAGTTCCTATTACAACGCTTCTTAGAAAGCAAGATAAGATGCAATAAAAAGCAAAACACAAGATTACAACTCAACTAATGGACACTTAAGACACACAGTGAAACTGGTCCTCTTTAGTGGAGTTGTCTTCTTGCTCTTGACACACTTGACCTTTCAATTGTTGGGCAGATCTTTGAAGAATAATAGAAAATGCTCAAGTGAATATGTTGTTCTTCTTTCTTCAAGATATTATACATCATTACACATTCCAAGAAGGATGTCAAAGATCGTCAAGATACCCGGCTCAACCACTAGGAAGTGACTGCTGCACTGTTGCTACACTGTAGCGTGAACAGTAGCAGGCAGTCACCTTTTCTGTCACAGCTTTTTACAGCTGTCAATTTGGCATGTATTTTATTCTGCGAATCTGCTAAGGGATCAGGTCCCTTAGCTGGTCCGTCCTCTTATCGGAATTCCTGGAGTTGGAGCTAACTGCTTGTGCTGCTTACACATCAGGTCCTTTTTCTGGTTCGGCACGTAAAAGTTTGTTAGATCATCAAAACGGAATATAGCCCATCAATTTCCCCCTCAAAGTTGTATTTTTGGGTCTATTTATATGTTTGGGACAAACCCTAAACGTGTAGGAGACTTCTATTCCAACCAGGAAACACTTAAAAACCTTTAAAACTCGGAGTTGACTGGACCAGGCACCCAGGCGTTAAGCCCCAAACGCCCCCTTAACGCCTGGGCAGGCCTGGCGTTAGGGGCCAAACGCCTGGCTAACGCCAGAGTCACCCTGGACTTAAGGGCCAAACGCCCCATTAACGCCTGGGCATACCTGGCTTTAGGGGCCAAATGCCCGGGTATGGCCCGGGTCACTCCTTTTCGACTCTTGAGCGTATTTTTGACGTTTATGCACCCATTTAGCTCGGCTTCCATCTCCAATTCACCTACACATGAAATAGACTCCATTATGCACATATAACGTGTATTTTTATCACAAAAGCACATAAAATGTAAGGTA